>PVKU01003429.1:0-84546 GCA_004027475.1 Anoura caudifer | reverse complement strand
TTGCTCTATCCAGCAAAGATTTCATTTAGAATAGAAGGGCAGATAAAGCGCTTCTCAGATAAGGTCAAGTTAAAGGAGTTCATTATTACCAAGCCCTTATTATATGAAATGTTAAAGGGACTTATCTAAGAAAAAGAAGATAAAAAATATGACAGTAAAAAGACAGCAAACTCACAGATATTAACAACCACAACTAAAACAAAAGCAAACTAAGCAAACAACTAGACCAGAAGCAGGAACATAGAAATGGAGATCACATAGAGGGTTTGCAACAGGGGAGTGGGAGGAGGAGAGAGGGAGAAAAGGTACGAGAATAAGTAGCATAGTGTGGGAAAAGTAGAAGCTAAAGAACTTATGACACATGGATATGAACTAAAGGGGGGAATGTGGATAGGAGGGGGTGTGCAGGGTAGAGGGGAATGATGGGGGAGAAATGGGACAACTGTAATAGCATAATCAATAAAATATAATTTAAAAATAACCATTAAAAAAGAAAAATAAATAAAATGACATCTTCTTTGTAAGCTGAAAAAAAAAGAAAAGAAAAAAGAAGAAGAAAAGGCATGCAAAAGCAGCTCTCAAGGCCATAGAAAGCAGCCTCAGCACACCCAGGCCAATATCCTACCACCTTCAAGTCGTGGACACAATCCCCTCTGTGAGGGTTGCAACAAGCATTTCATTACATCTCAACATCTGTGTGGTCAGGGACCCATCTCTTGACCCATTTTTGTGGCCAGGGACTATGATGGCATAGGCCTGGGTCTCATACTCTGCCTTCAGCCCCAAAGCCCTGGGCCTGAGCCTAGGAAGGAATTGGTGACCTCCCCTCATCTCCCAAAAAACTGGATATGGTCACTAGAAGAAGGGGTGTTGGGTGGAAAGCAAATGCAACAGATTGTGAGACTAGAATGAGAAGATGGCCACAAAAACTCTTTGTAAAGTGGGAAGCCCTGCACAAGTACAAGCTCCCTAACTTGCTAGACATTTTTATTCTCAGTCTGGTGCTCCAGGCTGCTGATACATCTGCCCTGAAGTCTTGGAAAATGCTGTAAGAGACACCTACATGAACATGTAGTCATGAGATGAATGCTTCATAATTCCGTGTCTTTACCCATGGCAGACATTGCTAATTGATCAAGGCACTCTCCCACAGAGCCTGGGCAATGCTCACAATCCTTCTCCACAAAGCTGTCCAGGATGGCGCTGCCAAGCAAACAGAAAAGGAATAAAAGATGGAATCTTTCTTTTATCCTCGAACTAGTCCGATTCCATCAGGAGGCAGAGTAGAAACAGGTCCAAAGATGAACACACTGGTCTATTTCACCAAACAAGTTGTTAGCAGAGCTTCCAACTCTTAATTAAACCTGGTAACATCTAAGATTACTCAGATAGAAGGATGAGTCGGGAGCAAAGAGGGTTCAAGGATGTGGGGATACCCAAAGTGGTGATGGCTTCCCACTGTAATTAGAATAAACTCCAAATTCCCTACTATGGGCTTCAAGGCTTTCTATAATCCAGCCACTGCCGTCCTATCTGCTTCATCTCCTCATCTCCCCCCACTCTCCCCTCCTCCTCCGTACCCCATCCATTCTGTCTTTTTGTTCTTCAAAACATGCCAAGCTCAACCCCCATCACTGTTTTCACAGGATCTCACTAAAGGGAGTCAAAGACATCCACCAGCAACTCCAGGCTAACATCTCACCACCTTAGCCCGCAAGCCCAGCAAAAAAGCTCACTTTCCTGGTTAAGTGCAGCAATGCCTCTAAGCCTGAGTTTCATGAGCCTGCTAGAATCTAGTTCCCATCATGACAGCCAAGAAGCTGGAAAACTCTGGCTAGCCAGGCCAGATCCCATGCTAGCCCCTGGAGAGTAGTGTCAGCTTCATCCTGACCACACAGACTGAGAGTGATGGGGAGGCATTTGCCCATGGAGAATTTACAGTCAGTGACAAAGGAAGGGGGAGAGGCCCCCGAGTTACACTCTGGTTGATAACCTAGAGTCCACACTATCTGGTTTTCACCTGGAAGGAGGAACATAAGGGAGAGGACGTTTAAATGCTTATCTACTCCCCAGGACCAAGAACAAGGGTGCAGAGGTGAGTGGACTTATCCAACCTCTCCTGATGAGAGTCCATCATATCCCATGTCAGATGGTATGTTCAAAGAGGGCTGAAGTGGGGAAATACTGAGGAATTTTGAATGAGGGGAAGATACCTCTCATGACATGGTCATATGTCCTCCTTTGAGGCATACTCGGGGCCCTACACTGCCATTGTCTTCAAGAGGACAAAGAAAAATCTGTCATATTTTAAGCTACCTTCAGGTACTGAATTGCCAGCACTCATAACCAGGCCCCTATAACATTCAGGGTGAGTGGTGTCGTAATCAATTAGCAATGTCTGCTGTGGGCACAAGAGTGGGGAATAGTGGCAAGTCTGCTGTGTATTTGCTGACCCCAGTCTCGGATTTTCTTGGCCTCTAGTATGGCTGCCTGAAACCAAAAAGATTCTCACCCAGACATCAGCTGTCAGCACACCAGGCTGACTTAATTAAAGTGAGCAGAATTCCTACGTCACTATTTAATAGATGTCAAGCACTTCCAGGAGTCTTTGGGAGCAGGTACCACCTCCAGGGCAGGAGCTGTGCTTTCTGTCCTCCACCCTGGCTGCATGGCCCTCTCTCTTGTATCATCTCTGCTGCTGCAAATGTTTTCCCCAATTGCTATCTGATCTTACAAAACGGGAATGAGACGTGTTTTGCTCAGGAAAATGCAGAGCCGCCCATGGAGCGTGGGTTGGCCACTGGGTACAGCTGCCATGCCGGGAAGCTGCTGTTCATCACCACATGCTCCTGTTACCCTCCTAGCTGCAGCCTGCAGGAGCCCCGTGATGGGCTGAAAGGCCCTCGGGGAACCTGTAATTAAATCTCAGAAGATCGCCAATTCTCCTGTTCATGAGGGGAGAAAAGAGCAAGGCACAGCAGGAGTGTCCAGACAAGGCTGAGCAGAGACAAGCCACCAAGGACAGAGGCAGCTTGGGCTGCAGTGGCTAAAAGCAGACAACATGGGGAGCTGGGGACATGTTTAGTCACAGGGGATGGGGCCAGATGGAAGTGGGTGACTTCTGGCCAGGCCCAAGCTAAGAAGGACTGGAAACGTTTACATTCTGTCAAATGGGAAGAAATCAGCTTGGGTCCCTACCCACTCTAAAATTCTATTACCCATCAATCTACCTGGTAAGAAAACATTTGCTGTGACCAGAACCACTTTTCAGAGCAAAAATCCAATTGTGTCATTCCTCTGCTCCCCACTCGGTCCTGATGGTCAGCTGACATGCACCAGTGCAGCCATTCTGATGGTTCAAGTACAGGGGTGGGCAACAGTAGTTTACAGGTATTCACATGGAAAATAATACAATAATTAATAAATAATAAAAACAAACTCTGTTTTGTGTACTTACTACTGTAAACCTACTCTTGCCCACCCCTGCACTGAAATATTTTCATATCAGTCCATACTGATACATAGCTGCTATCCTGAGCACACCTCTCCCACCCAGTGCCCCACCTCCTCACACACACACATTGCTCCCACCTCTCTCCTAGACCTTAGGTTCCTTCCCAAGATGCTGCAGCACCAAGGCCAGCGTCTGTTATACGGTTGGTGCCTGTGGGTTGTTAAAGATTTTGAAAATCATTCTCCCCACTCTTTAAAGCCCATAGCCTCTCATCTGGCACATCCTTTTTAACTCTCACCCCTACTAACTTTTCCAGCCCTCATCTCTCACAACACAACTACTGTGAGCCCCAGCTACTTGAATACAAGGCACATGCTCCCTACCTGTATTTCTCCCTCCCTGATCTCTGCTCCAAACCTCCTCCTACCCATCTTTCAAAAGCCTTTGCAAGCTTTGGACATGGCAGTATCATAGCCAGTGAGGCTTATCAAAAGCTTTTTGGGTTGTGCCCCAGTTTATGTAACTGGGTTTCCTGCCCATTCATGGAAGTGCCTCGATAGTTTGGGTGTAACAATATCTCTGTCTTGCCTTCTTTTCCAAGTTCCTGTTTTGACCATGTGTCTTAGACTGTAGCCCTCTCCTAAGATGAGTATTCTGCCTTCACCATGCCTGACACCCACCATTTTTGGCAGCAGCAAGAGATGGAGGCATCAAGTTATCACAATGTCTAATCACTCAAGCCAACCCCCAAAAAATCACTAGGAAAGAGTATGTCTTGCCTTCCCCCAGCCCACTGTGTCCTCTAATCAACTGTACTGATGAACAGACAAACTGATCAGCATTTTATTTACCCTTGTTGTAACCACACCCATACACATCTCCTTCTCCACCACCCATCCCTCCCACCCTGAACATGCTTATTCCTCTTTCCTCCACACGGCCCTTGTTCCTCTATCTTTCTTGTGGCCACAAGAATGTCAAAACTGCGATTTCCACCTCTTTGTCATGGCTGTGGCTCCAAGTACCTTGCTGTGCAAGATATTTGTCTAATTCCATGATCCAATATATTATGTTTCTCCCAATAAAAATAACTACAAATATTTCCCAGCATGTATGGCCTTATAATTATACTTTTTCCTTCACATACTTATAACCAAATACATCTATGTATTTACTACTTAACACATTTCCATACTCAATTACAATAGATTGGCCCCAATCAATATTATCAACCACCTCAAAGGAAGACAGAAATCTCTGATGCAGATGCTGACCTGGATTCCCAGACCCTGGGACTCCCTCCCTTCCATCTCCTTTCCCTTTGTTCACTAGGCCTATTCGCTTCCTCTAACCGGAGCTTTCAGCACTGGCTGCCGGACAGCTCCCCAGCAGCATTTGCCACAGGTTCGGAGTCCAATGGTGGGCAACCCCAGTGCGACCCACCAGCCTTCTCCCCAAACACAGTTAGAGGTATCCTATGTTGATGCTCATGAACCTCCTCGCCCCCCCCCATCTTCCACAACTGCTTCACCATATCATCACTTCACCGTGCTATTCAAATACACAGATTTGACATGTGGAACCAGCATTTACTGACCAGGTGAATGAAGCCTGGAGTTGGGTGATGGGCTGAACATGATCATCATGCTTTTCTCTGTTCTCCCTGGCCAGAGTCCAGCCGCTGTGTGTCACTCAGCACACCACAGCCATCTGAGCAACTGTTGCTCAGCTGATGCCTCTGTCCCTGTGCCCTAAGAGGCTCCAGACACCCCCACATACACACATGATGAGGACCCTCTCACCCCCACATCCCTAACACACTCTGTTAATGTCATGCTCTATGGCAAAGGGGGAGATGGCACCCCAAATCCATGGTACACAGTGTGCCACAGAAAGTGCCAAGAGACCAACTGCAAATAGTATTGCGGGAGCCATTCTTTACAGACACTCGGAGGGAGTGCCACGGTCTTTATGAGCACACACTCGGGAGCCCAGCCGCCTCTGTTCAAACTTGGCTCTCCGACATATTAGCTCTATGACCTTATGCAAGTTACCTGATGTCGCTGGGTCTCAGTCTCTGCAAATAGGCATAATAATGGTAGCTTCCTCAGAGGGTTTATGAGGATTAACTCAGCTTAATATGTATAAAGTGCTTAATATTTAAAATGTATGAATGTAGTATTTGTATTTATTAAGTATTTAAATTAGTGTGAGTAAAATTACATATATATGAATATCCATACACATATATAAATATACATAATGCATACATACAAATATATCAATATATATGTTATATTTAGTATATACTATATATAGTAATTGAACTACATAATAAATATCAAATATCATTACAGTATACTATATGTTATATTGTATAAAGTATATTTAGTATTGCCCTGGCCGGGTGGCTCAGTTGGTTGGATCATAATCTTGAACACTGAAAGGTTGCAGGTTTGACCCCCAGTCAGGGCACAGACCCAGGTAGTGGGTTCGATCCCCAGTCAGAGCACGTACAAGAGGCAACTGATTGATGTTTCTCTCTCATGTTAATGTTTCTCTGTCTCTCTTTTTCTCTCCCTCCCTCCCTCTTTCTCTAAAATCACTAAACATATCCTCGGGTGAAGATTCTTTAAGTATTTTTAGTAAAATGTATATATATATATATGTATGTGTACTTGTGTAGGTACACATATCACTAAAGATCTCAAGAAGTTTGGTGAGAAATTAGCAACTTTGCTACCCTAATACAGCTTTCATTTAAAAAATTATTTTCTTCTAACCTTTTTTTCATTTGTGTACATTTTTATATCATGCTGGACCTACAATTTTTTGTCTTGAGTTTTTTGCATAAATATTTTAAACATTTTTTGCTGTGACTACACAGCCTTAGAGTTCCTTTTTAATGGATGTATAATATTCCAGTGAGTGAACAGACCTGAATAGACTTAGCTGTTGTATCTGATACTGTGCTTTAGGCTGCAAGTAACAGGAAGCACTGATTCAACACCTTAAACAATAAGGAATTTTCTTACTTCACATAAAAGAAACCTTGGATATAAAGTATCCCTGGGGTTAATTTAACACCTCAATAGTACCATCACAAAGTTCTTTCCATATTTGTGTTCTGCCAACCTATGGGTGAGGGATGATGCATTGTACTGATTGTGGCCCTTGTGGTCATATGACTGCAGCAATCTAGGCTGAAGTGGAAGACAAGCTAACGCATATCTCTTCTTAAGAGTAAGGAAAGCTTTCCAGTCTCCCAGGAGAACTGGATCACATACCTACTGGTAAGCCAATCACTGCCAAGGGGATGGGATAACCTTGTTGATTTAGATCAATCAGGATTCACTCCTGGGCTGGGGATAGAGGGTCAAATTTCCCAAGAGTGGAAATGTGTGGATAACTGAACAAAACCAAATTCCTTTCAGAAGGAGGTAGGTAGGGTAAGGTGGACAGATGTTGCAGAAACAGCTAACAGTATCTGTTTTGTTCCACATTTGAACATTTCATTTACACCTAACTTGGAGGAGCAATTAAGTTTAAGTAAAGGGATTAAAGTTCTTTTTTAAAGTATATTTTATTGATTCTGTTATTACAGTTGTCCCATTTTTCTCCCCTCTATCCCCCTGTGCTGCACTCCCCTCCCTCCAACATCTCCCCTTTAGTTCATGTCCATGGATCATACACATAATTTCTTTAGCTTCTCCATTTCCTATGCTATTCTGAACCACCCCCCTGTCTATTTTGTACCAACCAATTCTGCTTCTTAGTCCCTGTACCTCCCCCCCCATTCTCCCCACCCCTCCTCACTCCATGTGGGCCTCCATTTCTGTGATTCTGTTCCTGTTCTAGTTGTTTGCTTAGTTTGTTTTTGTTTTGTTTTAGGGTTCAGTTATTGATAATTGTAAATTTGTTGTCATTTTACTGTTCATATTTTTTGATCATCTTTTCCTTAGATAAGTCCTTTCAACATTTCATATAATAAGGGCTTGGTAATAATGAACTCCTTTAACTTGACCTTATCTGGGAAGCATTTTATCTGCCCTTCCACTCTAAATGATAGCTTTGCTGGATAAAGTAATCTTGGATGTAGGCCCTTGCCTTTCATGACTTCAAATACTTCTTACCAGCCTTCTTCCAACCCTTCTTACCTGCAAGGTTTCTTTTGAGAAATCAGCTGCTAGTCTTAAAGGAACTCCTTTGTAGGCAACTGTCTCCTTTTCTCTTGCTGCTTTTAAGATTCTCTCCTTATCTTTAATCTTGGGTAACTTAATTATGGTGTGTTTGGTGCGTTCCTCTTTGGATCCAACTTCTTTGGGACTCTCTGAGCTTCCTGGACTTGCACGTCTATTTCCTTCTCTAGATTGGGGAAGTTTTCCTTCATTATTTTTTCAAGTAGGTTTTCAACTCCTTGCTCTTCCTCTTCTCCTTCTGGCACCCCTATGATTCGGATGTTGGAATGTTTAAAGTTGTCCCAGAGGTTCCTATGCCTCATTTTTTCTTTTTAATTTTTCTTTCTTCATTCTGCTCTGGTTGAATGTTTATTTCTTCCTTCTGTTCCAAATCATTGATTTGAGTCCTTGTTTCCTTCCCTTCACTCTTGGTTCCCTGTATATCTTTCTTTATTTCACTTTGTAAACCCTTTACTTCTTCCTTTATTTTGCAACACTACTCAATTACTTCTGTTAGCATACTGGTTATCAGTGTTTTGAATTCTGCATTGATAGGTTGGCTATCTCGTCATTACTTAGTTCTTTTTCTGGAATTTTGATCCATTCATTTGGGCCACATTACTTTGTCTTGGCGCACCTGTTACATTGGAATGGGCAGAGCCTTAGGTATTCACCAGGGTGGGGCAACCCACATCACTGCATTGCAGTGCTGTATGTGGGGGAGGGATCAGAGAGGGAACAATGCCTCTTGCTCAGCTCTTGCCCCACTTTCAGTCACCTCCCCAGCTACCCACAAGTGAGTTGTGTCCTTCTGGTGTTGATGCCTGGGTGGGTGGATGTGTGTACTTTCTAGGATCCTGTGGGTCTCTCCAATGAACTCTCCTGTAAGACTGGCAGTTTCTCCTGCTGCTGCAAACCCCACAGGTTTTTACAGACAGAGGTTTTGAAGCTTCCTTCTTGGCTCTGGAACCCTGGGTTGCATGGTTTATCTTGATCCCCAGTTGTTCCTCCTGGTTTACCCACATGCAAATGTGGGACCACCCACCCCACCAGCCACAGCCTTGCCTGCTCCAATTCTCCAGCCACTGCCTTGCCATGAGTCCTCTCCATCCTGGTTGTCCATCTCTGCCCCTCTCCACCCCTCCTACCAGTCTGGGTGAATGTTTTTTCTTTAACTCCTTGATTATTGGACTTCCACAGTTGGATTTTCTGGCAGTTCTGGTTGTTTTTTGTTTTTAAATTGGTTGTTATCCTTCTTTTGGTTGTGTGAGGAGGCAACAATTACCTACCTACACCTCCATCTTGGCCAGAACTAAGAAGGGATTAAAATTCTTAAAGGAGATGGTATTTGAGCTAAGCTTTGAGTATGTGTAAAAGTCAATCAACAGTCAACAGTGGGAAGGGCCAGCATTTCAACTTGAAGTTCCAGCATGAGTAGAGTCAGAGGAGCAGCATTGTGAGGCATTTTCCCAGGAAGAATGAGTGTCCCTGAGAAACTGGAGTGTTTGGTGGTGAAAGTGAAGAGTGGTAGAATGTAAGGCCAGTTTGAGGCCCAACTGGAGTAAGTGTTTAAGTGCTGGTTGAAGGAGGCTGGACTCAGAATTTGGGGGCCATGGAAGGCCACTGAGAAGCAAAGGAGTTGAGCTTTGGGGGAAACCCTGGGTGTGGCTACAGGATATACAGCTGGGGAGAGGTGGGTAGACAGACACCAGTCAGGAGCAGGCCATGATCACTGAGGGTGATGCCATGAGCTCACCCCATGGGATGCTCAAGGAGGGGAGGTGACAGGCTACTCATCCAGGGAGGTGGCCTCCACAGGATTCATAGGACAGGGGGCCAGAGGCAGTGGGTGACAAGATGAGTAGGCATCATTAACCAAGCCAGCACAGGAACAGAGTCAAAGGATCTTCCAAGAATATGGCCTCACCTGCGGCGTGCATAGAGTCCTGGATTTCCAAGCAAGGTGCCAGCGCCTTGAATAGTGACAGCTAAAAGCAGCCCAGGAGGCCCAAACAAAAATGCACTTATGCCCACATCAGAGGAGAAGTGAAATTGTGTTCACTGTTAAAGTTTAGGAGGCATGCTCTGTGAAAGTTTTTGTACATTAACTGAAGTGGGACTTCTAACTGGATTTCAATAAAACAGGCTTCATGAATACAAGACAAAGAAAAGCAGTGAAAAGGCCTTGCCTGTCATTTGTGTCCCATCATCTCCAAGGAAAGGCATTGGACACTAGATTGCAGTGTGGGATGCCCTCAGGGAAATGTCCCACAGCCACTGACCACAAGCCACTCTGGGCTCAGCCCACTCCATAGCATGTGGGATGAGCTCTACTCATTTATTTGTTCCTTCATGTATTTATTTGTTTATCCACAAATAGTGATCAAATACCTGCTTTGTTCCAGGCACTGGGCCAGGAACAGAGCCATGATCAAAGTGGTTCCAGCCCCCGCCCTCACAGAGCTCATAGTCAGTCTAGTTGGGACACAGACAAGTACAGCAAGGTTGATAAAATGCTTTGACAAGGGATCCCGGTGGCTGGAAGACATGACATCTGTGGTGAGGACTGAGGAGGAAGAGGGAGCTACCCAAGAAGAAGTAACACAGGTTGACATCAGTGAAGTGCCTACTGAAATGCCGGCAGTTAAACTGTCTCCCACTTCATTATCACAACACTATGAAGTGGCTCTTACTATTACCCCACTTTTCAGATGAGTAAACTGAGGCTCAGGGGGTTCAGGAACATGTTCAGAGACTCTCGCCAGCAGCATCTACAAGGAAGCAGCAGCCAAAATGCTGCATAACTGGCCACCTCTACATAAGCAGTGCCTACTGGGTGCCTCAACCTGTGTGGTAGAGTCAGAGGCCTGGCTTTGAGCTCCAGCTCTGCCTCTTAGTCAGGGTTAAGACTTGCATGCCTCTGAGAGTGAGGGTCTCCTTAAATCTCAGTCCTGGTTGGCTCCTGAAGCTTTGGGCTGGTCACACAACCCCTCTGAGCCTCCACTTCTTCATGTAAAAACTAGAGTAGTTTTACAAAGTGCCTACTGGGTGCCAGGAACTGTTCTAATTGCTTTCTTGTAATGCCCCACTGACCTCATATGACTGGCCCCCTTCCCTCATTGGGCCTTTACTCAAAAGGCTCCTTCCCAGGGAGACCTTCCTCTACCTGCCTATTTACATTGCAACCTCCCAGCTCCACGTCCTTCCTTAGCACTTCATAATGTCTGAGTACTCTATGTTGTATACTCATTTCTTGTCTGAAACCTTTCCCCCAACTGGAGCTAGGATTGCTTTCCTTTTATTCATTGCTACATCCTAGGGTCTAATATGTGCCCAGCACATAGCAAGTGCTCATCAATGTTTGTTGACTGAATGAATGAATTCTGTCCTCACAAGCACCCAGGGAGGTGGGTCCTGTTAATCAGCCCTGATGGGATATCATTATACTAGGAAATTTGATGTCAGGGGGCCCCAGTACATAATGGGTCCTCAACTAATATGGTTCAGAAATGCCCTTTTCTTGATTCCAGATCAACCAGAGAAAGAAGACCTGTCTCCCAGGTCACTCAGAATTCAGCAAATAATTTGACATCTGCTCCTTCGTTCAGGTTCTTTCAGGGGCTGATCAAGGGACAGCAAGTTTCCCACCTTGAAGTGGCTAATGAAGGTTAAATAATCAATGCCAAGACTTAGCACATGAAGCTGGACGGTTTTCTGGCTGAAATCTCCTTCCTGGGCCCACCGAGGGCTCAGCCACCGGGACACCCTGCTCTGAGCTCAGCCACGCGCGTGCTCATGGCCTCCACTTTGCTGCCCCAGTCCTGCCTTCCTCCTGGCGGAAAATGCATGATGGGAAGAGTGTGAAGAGGCTGTTTCCAGGAGTGGAAACTCAAACCTGAGAAGCATATGAAGAGACACTCAGACGCACCACTAATCAGAGAAATGCAAATTAAGGCAATGAGACATCATATGCTTTCTACTGATTAGACAGGCAAGCATTAGAAAGCAAGGTAATGCCCAGATGTGGGGTGCTGATGTTCATCCTGCAAATTAGGTGTATCCTACTCTCTGACCTTGCTGTTCTGCTCCTGGGTGTAAATTCAAGGACATTCTCTCACAGGTCCTTGAGAGGACAGGCCTGAGGATGTCTCTTGCAGCATTGTTTGTGGTGATAGGAAGTAGAGGACACCCTTGGTGTCCATGGAGCCGATGCTCAGTATGAGCATCGGCAGGAGTCAGGTAGGTGTGCACGCAGCCCTGTGGGTGGGTGTTAAACATGGAATGCATAACAGGAAATAGCAAACAGCGAGAGCTATCGCACACTGCGATCAACTGGACTGCTGTTCAGCAGACATTCACGCCCTTCTCTAGGGGTGGAATACACCCCCCTTCACCCCACTAACTCTGGGTCTGGCTATGTGGCTTATTTTGTCACTGAAAGGTGGGCAGAAGTGACCGTGTACCATCCCCAAGCCAACACGTAAGAGGCATCAGAGATGCCTCTCACCCCTTTTGCATTTCTGCCATTGCCATGAGAGTAATTCCTGGGTAGATGCTGGCCCGGGAATGACAGGACATGCACAGGGCAGACCTGAACCCAACCCATAGCTGGGGCCAAGGCCAGGCGGCCCCCAGCCCATGTCACCCCACCCAACCCCAGACCCACGGACAAGAAAAAATGATGCTTTTTTTGGTAAGCCACTGGGTTTCGGGATGACTTGTTATGCTGTAGTCCCCCTTTATCCGCAGGGGACAAGGGAGACCCCGGTGGGTGCCTGAGACTGCAGAGAGCACCAAACCCTATATATACTATGATTTTTTTCCTACATATGCATGCACTTTCACGCAAAGGAAACAGTTCACAGCTCCTCCCGGCGTATCTGAATGCCAACATCACTGCTCTTGCCCTTTGAGGCCATCATTAAGTGAAGTAAGGGCGACCTGAACACAGTGGCTGTGATACCTCGACACGTGGTCTGGTAACCACAACAGCCGCTCAAGCAGTGAGCGTCTGCAGTGCGCATGTGCTGGACAGAGCGGGGAGTCCTGTCCCGGGCGGAACGGAGCAGGGCAGCGCGGGTCTCACCACACGACTCAGAGCAGCGAGCGATGTGAAACGTACCAGTTGTTTACTTCTGGGGTTTTCCGTTTAATATTTTCAGATAACGATTGAGCATAGGTAACTGAAACTGCAGAAAGCGAAACTGCGAAGAAAGGGAGACGACTCTACAGCCTTATTGCAGAAATAGGTAATATACTTACTATTTCTATAAACTTAAAATATGCAAAGTGACACCTCTTTAAGAACATATACAAGCATAAACACTTTAAACAGAACTGAGAGGCACTGGAACGGGAGGAGGGAATGGGGGATCAAAGAAATCAATCGATTACTTGGCCACTTGCTTGGAAAACTGACAACCGCTGCCCTGATCTGAGCAGAGGGCCCCTCGCCCTCCGTGGTGGGGGGGCCGCTCTCCGCCTCTCGCCGCAAACACGCTCGCGAAGGCGGGGCCCAGAGCTGCCCTGGAGAGAGCCGCGGTTGGTGCTTACTGGACGCTTGCCGAACTAGCGACTACGATAAAAAATCTGAAGACTTTTCTGATTCTTTGACCCCCAGAACCTTCCCTCCAGATTAAAGTTTCACACTGTGTCATCAGAATTCAAGTGCCTGGAGGAGAGTCTCAGTCACCTTAACCTCACGGGTCTCAGTGGTTCAGAAACAGATCCAACGGCCTCTCATGCTACCCTCCCCTCATTTAATGCTAAATAACCCCCCAGGGGAGGAAAACCGCTGGGACGCAGGAAGGGAACGAAGGCTTAAAAAGCGAGTTATGAATTTAATTTCCAAGGAAACTAGGACGCAAAGAGAACCAGAAGTGGAGGAATCCCAGAGCAAGCGGCGCCAGCTGCACCGCAGAACCCTGGTTCTGGAGCCCCGCAGGCCCCGGGTGAATCCCGATGCCGTCACGCTGTGGCTGGGTGAGTGTGAGAATGCACTTAGCCTCTCTGAGCCTCCGTTTTCCAATTCGCACAACGGGGACAAAAGAGTCCCCACGTCATGGGGCTGTTGAGAGAATTCAGTGAGAGGGTCTACACACAGCACCCACTCAGAACCCAGGCCCACTATGGAACTCGGGTGCTCTGAGCACTGGTGCCAAGAGCTGTGCCCCAAAGGAGGCAGGCCAGACGGCGCTCTTGTGGAGGTCACGGGGTAACAGACAGCCAGCGAGCAAACGCATACAACAAGGATTCGGGGGTCTGCGGAAGGGGCGAAGCAGGGCAGTTAGAGCCGGGTCTATTTCACACAGTACTGTAGGGGAGGCTTCTCTGAGGGGAAAACTCTGAGATGAAGCCTGAAGCTGAGTAGGTGCCCATTATGGGAAGGGTTGGTGCAAACAGGGTGCAGCAGGAGACCCCACTCTCATCAACAAAGAGTGGCCCCCACTCCCAACCCCTGGGAGGGGCAGCCAGAGCCAGAATGAGAAAGGGGCCACTCACCCACCCACAGGCTGTGGGTCCCATCTCCCAGCTGTCATACCCTGATGAGGAAAGGACACTTCAGAGTCAACATGGGCTCTACCTGGGTTTTTATCACCGATGCCAGCTGGAGTTCCTGGCACAGGCACTGACTGCAGGCTCTTTCTGCCTGAGTCTGCAGGACATGTAGTCAGAACCTCAGCTGAACACTTAGTGCCAGGTTCTCGGCCAGACCCCAAACAAAGTATGAAGAAAACCTACCTCTCGGGCCCTCCACAAGCTCCCTCAGAGTTGTGGTGGCTGCTGCCTCAAACCAATGCCTGCCTCTGCCCAGGGACATCTGGGAATCACAACTTCCAGAGTGCTGATTGGAGCACATCACCACTGATCTCGTTGCTTACGCTCCAGCAGCCTCCAGGATACAGACCAAGGTTCTTGACATGTGTGACATTTGAGGCTTGCTGCAACCTAGTGTTGATGGAGGAGCCTGGCTCTTCACTGATGCCCCCTGCCCCTCAGTGTCCAGCTAGAGCCATTAGCTGCTGCAGATGGAACAAGCCATGGGCATCCATTCTCCTCCAGTTTGTACATGCTGATCCTCCCACTCAATAATGCCTTTCCCTACGTTGGCCACTCAGTCTGCAAGATGCACTGACATGGTACAACTCAGTGACCCCTGACTGATAACCCAATCCCTGCCCCATGCTGAGTCAGGTCCACATGTCAACTGTTCCACAATCTAAGACCCTTTGATCCCAGGACCCGGGGCATCAACCCCAGCTGACCTTCACCAAGCCTGCCTGAGAAAGTAAGGACTTCACATGCCCATCCCAACAGCAACCCTAGCAACGGAAGAGGGGGAGCTAACATTCACAGGATGCTTACTTCGGGATGACCTTGCCCACTTTGTAAACAGGGGAACTGAGGCTCAGAGTGGGCAAGGTCTCCAAGCTTTCAAATCAGAGCCAGGACTGGAACCCAGGTCTTGGCTTCCTCTGGCTCAAAGTCATCCTCTTTCCACTAAAGCAAACAATGGTTTATTCCCCACCCCCCAGCCACAGTCATGCTGCCAATCCTGCCCTCCCTGTCCACATTCCCTTCTTAATGAAACTGACCACGGTCCTGGAGCTATTCTGTGTGATCCTGCCCTCTTCCTCAGCTCATTGGAGCGGAGTTGTTCCCAAGCTGGACCAACCAGGTTCTCCCTCCTTGTGTTTTTGAAAATGGGATCTGGAGACTCAGTTAATGGCTGGAAGGTAGGTAGACTCCCATGGGGCTACAGTCATCATGTAGAGCCCACAAGAAAACAAAGAAGCGGAAGTGTGAGAAATAGAGGTAAGACCCTGGAGGTCAGTCACCTTCTGGTGGCCCAGGTTCTGGTCTCCTAACGTTTACCTGGGTCCTGCGAGCTTGTCCTCTCACAGCCCCCTTCACAGTAGCACTGGTTTGAGTGGGCTTCTGGCTCTTGCAGCCAATCTTTCTTCTGCTGTAAAAACCCTCACCAGACCACAGTCCAACGTGGTGCCAAGGACTGAGGAAGCGCTCTCCAAGTCCTTGCTCAGTCAGCTTCACTGGGTGAATGATCGAGAGGTGAAAGAGTGCCCTTTTGCACACCCCTTTGAGATGGTCTCGCAGAAGAAGGGCAGAGGGTCACTCAGGATGACCATTGACTTCCCAAGAGTCCAAAATTCTATGCTCCCTGAAGGCCACCATTGAGGCAAGGGTGCCTCCCTCAGCACCCTGGCAGGAGCATGGCAGGGAGGGGAGCAGACGCCCAGATGGAGAAGGAGGTGTGGAAAGTGGTGTGGGCTGGACATCAGGATGGGCCTTAGGGAGCAGCAAAGCCGGCAGGACCCTGCGGGGCGGGCAAGCGCCCACCACCAATGGCTAAGCAGGAGAAAACTGCTGATGAGAGCAAAAAGGGCTCTTCAGTTTTATTCAGACAACAGTAACAAGGCAGGGATGAATGGGCTGCTCAGAGCCAAAGGTATGATGTCAAAAGCATGGTGGCAAGTGAGCAGAACTCCCCAAGTTCTTCTTTGTTTCTGATTTCTCTGGCAAGAAAGAGGATCGTTTGAAGTGAAACAGGCAGAGGGAGCACCGGCAAGGTGGAACCCAAGTCCAAATGGAAGCGAGGCCCTGCACTTTCTGAGTTTGTCCCAACCCAGAGCGCAGGGGCCCTCTGCAGGTGTACAGTGGGGAACCCTGGAGACCAGTGAGGGACCCAGCACCTGAGAGCAGGAAATGGTCTTCCAGTTTCAAAAGGAGCAAGAAACTAGAATTTGCAAGCAAAGGTGACAGACACCAGCCAGACTCTTGAATTAACTGCGGCGGGATAGCCCTCTGAGATAGCAGTTCAGCCTCCTGAGCCCCTCCTCCCTGGCCACCTGTGAGCACAGCTGCAGAGGAGGGTGGCGCAGTGGAAAGCGGGGCCATCTCTTGGGCCACAGAAGCGAGGCTTTGAGTTGCAGAAGTCTGGACTTTTAAGTTCAAAAGCTACAGTTTTTGCTGTAAATACTGAATTTAGAAGAGAGGGAGGTCTGAGCCACCTCCCCTCTCCAGCCTCCTCACCCTCCTGCCCCCCATCCCTGCTGAAAAAAGCTCCCCTGGCCTGGGGAACAGAGGAGGGGAAGTCAGAGCATGTGGCAGAGACTTCCATATGTCACCAAAGCCTGTTTCCTTCCCTTCATGGGCAGAAAGTTAAAGTACATTTCCCCATGCAGCCATATATATGACTGAGTTCTGGCCAAAGGAGTGTGGGTGGAAATGAAGCAAGCCAGGCCCCTGGGGGCCTCCCACATCATCCTCCACTCCCCCTGCTCCCTCAGCCGCTGCTGAGCAGGGAGGACTCAGATACCCTGACAGGGGAGGGCCTGGGTCTCCGGGTGAATTTGTGGAAGGTACCTGCTGCAGGAGCTCCGGTGCTGGACTTCTCAAGAACAGAAAGTCAATTTTTATCATGGAAAGCCACCGAGATGGGGGGTTTCCTTTGTTACAGCAGCTAGTGTTAGTGGCACAGAGAAGCAAAGGAATACAGAGGCTGCAGTGGATCACAGAAGTAGGCCCTTGAACGCTCCCCAACACACACACACACACACACACACACACACACACACACACACTGCCTTGCAAGGGAGAGAGTCACAGACTGGGAATCTTAAAGCTGAAAATCACCCCGACTCCCTGGGAGAGTGGCAGACCTCAGTGGTCGCCCTGCACCCAGCACAGGGCAGGAGCAGGTGAGTGCTTGCCAGGGGTTTCCAGACAACAGGCCTCTGTGGGATAAGCAAACTACTGCCACATGACTGCTACAGGGTGAATGCGTGAGCCCCTCCCCCAGTCCTGACTCCCCAGCTGAGGGCATCTGGGGGTGGGGCATTTGGGAGGTGATCAGGTTACGGAGGGGGAGCCTCGGAGCCCTCATGAATGGGATTGGTGACTTTATGAAAGAGACGCCAGGGAGGTCCCTGATGCCTTCTGACACAGCAGTGAGAAGACAAGAATCAGTCCATGAAGCAGACACCAGATCTGCCAGCGCCCTGATCTCAGACTTCCAGCTTCCAGGATGCTGGAAATAAATTTCTGTTGTGTATAAGGCCCCCATCTGTGGTATTCCGTTATAGCAGCCCAGACTAAGACAGCGATCAACGGAGTAATGATGAACAGAGAAGCCAGACACAAAAAAGTACACAGTGTGATTACATTTCTATAGAAAGTTAAACAAGCAAATTTACTGTGTTTAGTTTTGCACGTTTGGTGGTAAAGTATGAAGCAGGGCCGCCAACCTTTTCTGTAAAGTGCCAAGGAGGAAATAAATACCTTCCGTTCTGTGGGCCATGTGGTCTCTGTCAAGCCGCTCAGCTCCGCCATTGGATCACGAAAGCAGCCTTGGACACAAGTAAGGGGATGGTGGGGCAATGTTCCAATAAAGCTTTATTTACAAAAAGGGAGACGTGCTTTGCTGGTCCCTGCTGTTCAGCAAGCACGGCAGGGAGTCCTCCCCTCTGGGAGCAGGAGTTGGTGGTGCTCAGGCAGGGACATGCGGGAGCCAGTAGGGTCTTTCTTGACCCCAATGGTAGTGAAGTTGGGGTTTATAATAATTTGTTGTGCTATATATTTATATTTTATATACTTTTCTGAATCGTGCTATATTTCCCAACTCCTAAAAAGGTTACATAAATAGTAGATAAACAAAATGTGGTATATTCACACAATGAAATATTATTTGGCAATAAAAAGAGATGAAGTGTTAGCCCTGGATGGGTGGTTCAGTCACTTGGAGCACCGTCCTGTAGGCCAGGAGGCTGTGGGTTTGATTTCCGCTCGAGGCACATATGAGAGGCACCCGATGGATGCTTCTCGGTGGCATCGATGCCCCTCTCTCTCTTTCTCAAATCACTAAGCATAACTTCAGGTGAAGATTTGAAAAACATAAAGAAAAGAAATGAAACACTGATAAACGCCACAGTGTGAATGAACCGTGAGAACATTACGCCGTATTAAAAAGCCACATCACATCAGTCCTTGTATGTGTCCAGGATTTGTGTCCGTTGGCAAATCTACAAAGACAGAAAGAAGGTTGGTGGCTGCGCAGGTCTGTGGGGTCAGGAGGACTGAGGGACAGTCACCTAGTGAGGCAGCAGTTTCCCTTCAGGGTGAGGAAAGTGTTCCCTCACTGATAACGGTTACGGTTGTGTAACTCTGTGAATGATCTGAAAACCATGGCACTGTGTACTTAAGTGGGCAAAGTGTATGCTAAGTGAATTATATCTTAATAAAGCTGTTACCGAAAACATTTTTTAAATTAAAATTAATGAATACAACCTGTGGCCTCTGCCCTCACCACCAGTGATGCGCCAAGGAAGGGGATGCACCATGAAACTGAGCAGCAGACAGACACAAGCTTTGGAGAAGCCACTGTCCTCCTCCTGTCTCCAGAAGCACCACCACCACAGCCATCCACACCAGGCCTTTTGGCAAAACATGCTGAAAATCAGAAGTTGACAGCAATCAGGGGCCAGTGCGTCCTCGCCAAAAGACACAGGACTTTTTAAACTCAAATGAATTGTCAGGTGAAAGCCTAAGTAGAGCCAAGCCTTGCACAGTCAGGCCTGCAGGAGCCAATTCCTGGGCAGCAAATTGGGGTGGGGGCTTCAGTCCTCTAGGAACATGTGTTGGAAAGGGCCTGTGTCTCAAGTTTGTGGTTTCTATGGCTTCCAGGTGTGGGTAGGGTCTCAGGCTCCATCAGGGGCTTGAGTCCCTCCGCTCCTCACGCAGACTGAAGGTGGCATGTTTGGGCGCTCCCGTGTTACATCCCAGACTTTGCAGAGCCTCCAGGGAGCCTGACAGATGGCTGCAAATGATGAGCCTGCAGGAGCCGGCAGATGGGATGCATGAGGAGCAGAGGGTGCAGGGAGCAGAGCAGCCGTGGGAAGCCTCAGCTGCTGCATCACTCTGCTCCATGCAGCCCCTGACATCTGTGGGCCATCAGAGCGGCCGAACTGGGTCAGAACACACAGCAAAGCCAACCAAAGGATTTCCTGGGCCTGAGAAGCAGAAGAGGGACCAGAAGGCACCAGACATGGTGGAAAGACCTGAGATGTATGGCAGAAATAGCACAGGGTTTTGCTGTGTGACCACAGGAAATTAGCTCAGCTTCTCTGAATCTGTTTCCTTGGATGTAAACCAGAGATAAGAGCACCTACTCCAAAGAGCTGTCAAAAGAATTAAGTGAAACAAGGGTTGTGGAGATATATAGCAGTGAACGGAATTCTGTGCATTATTCAATAGAGGTTAGTTGAATATCAGTCAGTAGAAGTAAACACAATTGAGTTACTTTCCAAGACAGCTTTCTAGTCAGTTGGGCCAAGACGAGGAGACTAGGGAAATACAACACAATGCTCAAGCTGGCATCTATTGCGCCAAACCCTGGGCTAATCCTCACATGGATCATTTCATTTCATTGGGAAGGATCCACAAGGTGGCTGCTGTTATCCCCTCTCACAGAGGATGAGAGGGAGTGTTAAAGAGGGTGGATAGCATGCCTGGGGTCCCTTGGCTGCTAAGGCAGAGCTGTGCTGTGCATTAACTGCACTCAGAAGCTGTGTTCAAACCCCTCCCTGCTCTGCCACCACCTGGACCTGGAGGAATTCCCCTAACCTGTCTGAGACTCAGCATCCCGAGCTGAAAAAGGAAGAAAAATACTGACGTCACGGGCTGTTGAGGGGATAAATGGGATAATATGCCTGAAAGGGACTGGTATACAGCAGGTACTCAATGAGTGTTTGCTCTATTGCCAGGGTTGGGCTGGGAAGGCTGCCCAAGAGCAGACACCCAATTTCTTAGGGACTGTTATGCAGTAGGCACACTCACCAGGCTCAGCCCATGACAGCCACAAAGAGTTTTTTCCTTGGGGCCTCAGTTTCATTATCTGCACAACGGACCAGATGAAACCAGCTCTCTGAGCCCTTGCAACCGATGGCCTATGCGTGAGGGTGAGACTCCGATCTTGGAACTGGAAGTGTGGCAGGAGGGGATCAGGGAGAAGGGGCACGAGGCCTGAGGGCCTTGGAGGCTCGCAAGTGCCATCCCAAGTAGTGTGACAGCCCCTTCTCCCTCCCAGTCCCTCAGAGCCAGCACTTACCTCTCCCTTCCTTTCACTAGATTTCAGTCCTGCCCCAACCATGGCTCCCTTTGGGTTCTTCTCTAGCTGAACAGCTCACTTGGTGGCAGTAAGTGGAACAGTGAAGCACAGGGACTCTGCAGCCCACCTGCCTAGGTTCCAGTCCAGCTCTGCCACCGACAACCCACATGGTCTTGCGTCTCAGTCCCTCCCCCCACAACACAGTATAACAGCAGCACAAGCCTCATCAACCCGGGGTGGGGGGTGGCTGGCTGGCTCTGGCACATTGGCAAAACAGAAATAAGTTTGGGGGATTATTGTCATTTATTTTAAAGCATCTTGTAAAAAATAATCTGGCATGCTAAAACCACGGTTGACAGACATCCTTGCTTAGGATGGGGCTGAAGCAACTGGATTTTCCAAGTGAACCGATGTGAGGAGAGTGAGTAAGTAATTATACAGGGCGATGTGTGTGCAATGCAAGCCCAGACTGAGAAGGCAGTGCACAATGAAAATGCAGGGCCCTTTGTTTTAAAAAAGTATTAAGAATTTCAAAACAGTGACAAAGAGCATTAAACCAAAAGTAGGGCCCATCCATGCCCAGGACCCACTGTGACCATCCAGGTCACATTCCCGAGAAGCTGGCCCTGGTTCTGTGTGGTGACAGAGGTGTGGGTCACAGGGAGGGCTGCCTTTCTTGAAAGTCATCTAACATTTGAAACCTGCGCTTTTCACTGTGTGTAATTATATCAATCAAATTCTATCAATTAAAGGAAGGAAATATGACAAAGTGGAGTTTCAAACTCCCAGCTCATCGCAGGCAGTATGGCTCAGCCACGAGGCGCAGGTGCGGACTCGTGTGGGCAGGCTGTCTTCTCTAAGCCCGCCTGTGCGCCCTGCCCCACCTGCAGTCATGCGGGGTGCCCGCTGCCCGGCCCTCGGCCGTCCACACAGCACAGAGTGAATCGCGAGCCCCAGAGTCTCACAGCTGGTGTCCTGCACAGCTGCACGCGGTGAGCCTGGTTTGTAGCTGTGTGTCTAACTTCATTTGAAAGAATCAACATGTGTCAAGTGAGGGATTTTAATGAGTGCAGGGCCTGGGCCAAATTGAAGGGTCTTGTTGAAATCCCAGTCCAGGGAGAAGAAGCCCAGGAGGAGCCAGCCCCTACCTGGAAAGACTTCACTGGGACGTGGGAAGGAGCCATCCTTCAAATCCCTCCCACCTGGTGCAGCTCAGCAAGTCCTCTGCTCCCAGCACTGCTGAAAACTCCTCCACTCGGATGGACAAAGGACTGGATTTAAGCATCCAAGGTCATTTCTCCCGCAGAAGTGTGATAAGACCACAGAGTCATTTAGAAATTTAAATTACCACTGTTTACACTTAGCAGTCTTCTCACCATGGAGAAACTGTTTCCAATTATGAAACGGGAAAGCTGGCCAGCACTTGGGGTCGATAGGACGCTGCCTGAGAGTGCCCAGGTGACACTACCCAGACACCTAATTACTTGGAAAAATAATCTTAAATAATTGGAATTAGAGCAACTGAAGCAATTATGAGATGTGATCTCCAGGAGCAGCCCTCCACCAGGCATAGGGGTTCAATCACCTTTAATAAGAGCACGTACTTAGAGGGATCCAGGCTTTCAGAATAAAGTGGCAGAACCAGTGCTTCAGAATGAGGGAGGTGGGAGGACGGTGTGTGATGCTGGAGAAATGAGGCTGGAGGGAGGTTTGGATAGAAGTGTAGGATGAGAAAGGGTGGGTGGGGTTCGCAGGGTGGGCAGGTGCTGCTTAAAAGACTTCAGGAGCCTAGAGACTGACTCTAACCTACACTTGCTGTGTGACCTTGAGCAAGGCACTTGACCTCTCTGGGCTCCGCCTTCCTTCCACTTTTCATTCATTCAGCAAATGTTCATTGTGCATCAGCCAGGTGCCCGGCACTGAGGACAGTGGGTCTCACTCTTGCACATGTCATTCATTCTCCAGGAATGACTAGCCCATGGGCCCCTCATGGATAAGAAGGAATGCCACTCCTCCTTCAGGACCTGCCCCACCTGGCCCCTCGCACAGCCTTGTCAGACTGACTGTCATCATTCCTTCCACAGTCCTCTATCCACTCAGGCTAGGCCCCCGACTCACAGAAGTGACTTTTTCCTCCCTGTCAGTCCCCCTTCAGGAGGCTTCTCAAGAGCAGAAGCTGTAGGTGATCTTCCTCACTGTCCTAGCTCCTGGCACACAGCTTGGCAAAGGGATGCTGACCACTGGGCTGAGGCAAGGTGGCCGGAGGTCACTGCAGGCTGTCCCTGAAAGCAAGGCTGCAGCCTGTGCTGCCTGCAAAAATTAAGTGTCTCCCAGTGATGCAGCCCTTGTTAGGAGGTTATTGAGATGATCTCAATAACCAGGGAATGATTTCCATCTGTAGGAGGGTCCCAGAGCTCTGCTGCCTCCACAGATGGGCCAGAGCCATTCAGACGACTGACAATTCCCACCCTCAGCCAGAAGGCTGCAAGAATTATCTTGATATTGTCTGGGAACAGCAGGTGAGAAGGAATAACCTCCTGTGAACCACTTGGGCCGGCCTCCTGCTTCTTTGCATCCTGCAACATCTGTCTCATCTGGGACAGATTCTCCTATCTGGGATGGGAGAATCTGAGCCCTCCTTTTGTCAGGCCCAGGCCCACAGGTATGCATGTACTCGGTGACTTGGGAGCACAGAGCGGGAGTGACTGACTCAGTCTGCAGGTGAGAGAGGACTTTGCAGAGGCAGGACCTGTGGGGTTGGCTAGTGAAAGCTGATAGTTCCCCAGACAGCTAGGGGTAGAAACTACCCAGAATTAATGCACAGGCTGCAGTGACCACCCAGCGTGTCTGGGCTGCAGTGAGTGGGCCCACCCATTCAGCTCCATGTCAGAGTCTGGGCAGCTGTGGGGGCTGGTCCCGCCTCCCTTCCCTGCTCAGCATGTTGTGATCTATGCACGTTTCAGTTCTATGACATAAATCAATAAAGTGCACTACATAAATTAAGTGAGCAGCAGAACTGTAAATAGATTTCAGAGGTAGAACAGAGAGAGGTTGAGGGAACCAACAAGAGACTATTATAGGAACTGAAGTGAGAAATGACTCAGGCAGGACTCGGGATTGTGGCCACGGAGCCACCATGCCATTACACAGCTCTGAAATATCAAACAAATGAAACCTACAAGCTTTGGACATTGTTCCACAAAAATTGCCAGCTGGCAGCTGCCAGAAATCCCAGCTTGCTGGGAAACAGGGGCAGGGAGCAGGGAGCAGTGATGACTTAAAACCTAGCTCAGCTCAGATAGGTGGCTTCCAAAAGTCAGGATTCGGGATTTTGAACCCAAATGGGCTACCCAGTGTCTGTAACATGGCCCCTGGTCCTCATTCATTCACTCATTCACTCATTCGATAAACCTTTACTAAATTCTTGAATTGTGCCAACCCTATCTGGGGCATAGCAGCCATAGGAAGGACAAGATCCAGGGCCTGTCCTCAGGGAGGGTCCAGTCTGCTGGGCACGATGACCTCAATGCAGTGTGATGGCTGCTAACAGCACCAGGCACAGTGGGTACCTCCAGGGCTCAGGGCAGCCTTTCAGAAGAGATCATGTTTAAGTTGGGTTTTAAAGGGTAAACAGAAGCTTGCAAGGCCAACAGAATGTAAAGGCAGTTCAGGCAGAGGGAAGAGCACATGCAAAGGCGCAGAGGCCTGAGAGATGATGGAGAGTGAGGGGGGGATGTGTGCAAGTAGGGAGGCTGGGCTGGCACACCAGGCCACCTCGCAGATTGCAGAAGGTGGAGTGAAAACCGCAGGCAGTCCCTGGGTCTCGGAGGACCATGACCGCCGCGCTAAAAGGCCCTGTGTGAGTGGGAGCCCCCAAAAGATTTGAAGCAAGGAGTCGGATGTAGTTGGATCTTCATTTTAGACAGATAATTAAGGCTTCAGTATGGGGAATTTTGTTTTACTTTCCATCAATGTCTCCCACAGATACAGAAAGGTGTGCACTCGGCCAGCGTGTGGCCGAGGAGACCGCACGGACTGAGCACAGCTGTGTGACCATCATCCAGACTAAGGAACTGACCGTCGGCAGCAGGGGGACCCTCCGTGCGCTCCCCTTTGGTCCCGCCCACTCTTCAAGGAAGACTGCTGTCCTGGCTCCTAACAGTAGAGACTCATTTTGCCTGGTTTCCAGTTTTATAGAAATGGAATCACAAAGTACGTGTTTTTTTTGAATCTGGCTTCTTTTGCTCGACCACCACGCCGCTGGGAGCGGTGGTGCTCGATTCTTTCTGGGTGCCGTGAGGTCTCCACCCAGTGTTGAGGGGCACCGAGGAATCACAACGGGGAGGTTCCAGCGCAGCCTGACAGCAAACCTGAACTGTGCGAGGCGAGGCTTGCTCATACACTCGTTTGTCTACCCACTCACTCTTTATTCACTCACAACAAGAGCCCACCTACCAGTGAAGGCAAGCTCCCACCTTGGGCTTTGGAACTGGGAACTTCACACCTTGACAAATGACAGGGTACAAATCTTTGCTGGCGAATCTGGTTGATGTGGCAATGGGCAGAAACCCAAACACCTCCATGGACTCTGAGCAGGGGTCTGAGGTGCAGCCTGGTCCAGCAAGGGGGTGTCTCTGCCCACAGCCGGAGCCCTTCCGCCAGGTCCGACCCTGTTTGCCCAGCCATCTCCTGCCTCTGCAGGGCAGCCCTTCCGCCTCACCCACCCTTGCTCCCCAAGGCCCAGTCCAGGGCTTGCCACACCGTTGGTGTTCAGGGGTGAAAAATGGCAGCACACAGAGGGCACTCTATTAGGGCCTGGTGAGGGAAGGAAGGTTTGCTCCCTTACCCAAACATTTAGTGGGTCACTTCTGGGTGACAGTTACCAGGGGAGACCTGGACAAGCAGTTCAGGCAGAGGGAACAGAATATGCTATTAGTGAGTCCCAAACACACGTACATCCAAAAATCTAGCTGGGCCAGTTCCAGCACAAGCAGCTGTGAGCCATCCTTGAAGCCTGTGATCAGGCCCAGGTGTGGCAGCGCATGCTCTCTGCCTCAGTTTCCTCAACTGTAAACTGGGGATTAAATGAGCCGATGTGTGAGGAGCTCTCAGAATGGTACCTGGTGCACAGTAAGCATTGTGTGGGCCAGTTAGCATCTGCACCGTGACTACCATCCTATTTTGCAGACCAGGAGGGAAGTCACGGCACGAGCAGGTGCAGGGGGGAATTTGGTAGATGAGTGTTCTTCCACCAGCCATCGGCCCCCGACTCCTGTGTGGCCCTCCTCTCTGCAGCTCAGACCCCTCACCTGTGAAACACAGTGTGGGGAGGGCACCGTGAGGGGCCCACTCCCTCAGGTGCCTCTGGGAGGGCCAGGCCTGGGGGTGGGGGGTGCTGGGGAGAGGCCACCGGGGCTGCCACAAGCAAGTCCCCCGACCCCAGGAGAGCTGGAGTGCTTGAGAGGCAGCAAGTGCATGGAAATCATCCTGCAACTTGGGGGCAAAGCCATCCTGCTCAGCCTCCTCGTAAACACTTACAGACAGGGCCAAAAGGTCCTCAGCGTGGCCACCAAGCCCTGTAAGTAAAATCACGGGGCCAACAAAACATGGAGATACACTCTCTCTGGGGCCCTCAGTCCTCGTTGAAGAAGGAGGACCGAAGGCCTGCTGTTTCCAGAAGGAGGCACAACACTCCATCTGTCGCTGCACATGGGCACACATGTATCCACACACAACCACATGCATGCACACACGTGCACATATATCCACACACAATCACTCGCTTGTGCACACAGTCATGCGTGTGCACACACATCCACACATGCTCACACTTGAACACACACATCTACCCACATACTCACATGGAACACACACATACATTCACACTTGCACATGTGCCCATGCCTACATGCTCACATATGCTCACACATCAGCGAGAACATGTACACACACAAGACACATGCACAGCATTCTCCCAGGAGCACCTGTGCATGGACACACACACTTGGCCTTGATGCAGGTGTGTGCACACACGGGCCCTGCTCCCCAGAAACCAGACTTGGAGCCGAGTTGACTCTGAAGCTCCATGGCCCTGCAGGTGGTGGTGGGAGGCTTTGGAGGGCTGCCTGTAGGTAACGGCTTCTAAGACATAGTACAACAGAGGGGTATGGAGTGTGGGCTCTGCCCTTGAGATGTGAGACTTAAATTGCTTAATGTCTCTAAGCCTCAGTTGCCTCATCTGTCAGGTGGGGTGAGAATGTCAGCTCCTCCCTCACAGGCTGTGGGTAGGTTTCTTAGGTAAAACATGTGAAGTGCCTGGCACATAGTAACTGTTCAATAAACACCAGCTGTTTATCAACAGGCAAATTCATAGTGCTTCCCAGACCTCAGCTTGGAAGCCAGGGCTGGAGAGGCTCAGCCTAAGACTTCAGGGAGGCTGCCTGGAGTGACTAATGGAGACACAGCCATGAGGAAACCAAGGAAATGGGAGGCCATCCCCACTGCCCAAAGCTTGCTTAGAGGGGGGCCCAAGGGCCCTGTGAGCTCCCTGTCATGTGTCCCTCGGTCTCACGGACTGCCGTTTGCCTGGAGTTCTCCAGGAGACGGTGCCTGCGAGGCAAAAACATCACCAGCCTCCGTGACACCAGAGACACAGCCCTCCACATCCCTGAACCTCCTGACCCTACACAGAAACCACGAGCTCAGTCCTACTGTGTGTGTGGGAAGGGGGGTGGTCACTTGTCCTGAACTTAAGAAATTCCCTTGAGCCAAGACACCGGGGCCCCCAGGTTCAGGCAGTTCTGAGGCAGTTGAGAAGTCCAGTTCATGACTGGACTTCTGCCCTGGTTCCCCCAACCCGACTTCCAGCCCCAGAGCCCTCTCTCCTCTCCAGGCTGTCTGAGAACACCTGCAGGCTTGCTCTCTCCTGGCAGATGTTCTCCTTGGTGGCAGAGGGGTGGTGGCCATGCCCTACGGTCCTGTGGCAGCAAATCATCCTGTATCCATTCTCCTGGGCTTCCACAAGAATAAAACCCCTGACTTTTAGTTGAGTACAGAATGGCCCAACATAAAGACCCCATTTCCCAGACTGCCTTGCAGCTAAGTTCTGGCCAAGGAGACAGGAGCAGGTGTTGTGGGGCAACTTCTGAGAACCTCAGAGTAGATGTGCAGGCTCTACCTTTCTCCTCTGCCCTTCATCCCTCCTGCTGCCTCGAATGCAGATGTGACTGGAGCTGTCTCCAGCAGCTTAGACCATGAAGACAGATGCCGTAGGAGTGATGGAGAAGGGCAGCAGGGGCCTGGACCCTGAGGACTCCAGGAGCAGAGCCTCCCTGGATTGCCAACTTTCAAGCTTTTGAGAGGTAAGTACATGTCTCTCCTGAAGTCAGTTATTTCCAATCTCGATTACTTGCAGCAGAACCCGACCCCTGTGCCTCCCCCACACGCGGGCTGCTCTCAATCAACCTCCTGCTGCCCTGCATGGTTTGGAGCGTCACTGTGGGCTCTGAGTCCCTGCTGCCGGGCCCTGCAGACCAGTGAGACTTCTCTGCACAGCAGTGTCTACGTAGCTGGACCTCTCCACCCGTGAGATGACAGAGAAGGGACATCGGGCTTCCTCCCCGCCAAGGGCTTGCCTGACCCCAGCTCCCTCACACATCCTACCTCCTGCCCAGTCCCGGTGTATCCTGGAAGTAAGGGACATGTAAGCGCTCTCAGCACCACCCCCCTGGGCAGGGAGGGCAAGGTGATCTTCCTCTCCCACTTTCACCTGCTGCTTGAGAAACTCGGAGCTTTGCAAACCTGGACGCCATGGCCAGGTTCGCTGCAGCAGAAGCTCTCACAGGGCTGCCAGCAGCCACCTGGGCAGGGAAGCATCTTTAGAGAGTGAGGCTTGCACACCTGAGCAGTGCCACACTTACCTTTCTCCGATGCTGGGGCCAGGTCAATGAAGCTGCGACATTTTTCACCTTGAAAAGAAAAGAAGGGCTTTCAGAACGTGAGAGGGAGTGAACGCCATAGGCTTTTGCCTCTCCCCCTCCCATGAGCCCTGTGGCCGAGCGGGTCCAAGTGTCTCTCACCCAAGTGGCATCTTTCTCTTACACTTATTCCTGGAAAGATAATGTCCCTGTGGGGTGTGGGCTGAACAACTCCCTATGAGGCTGCTTCCTCTCTCAGCTCCCAACCCAGCCTGGTCCTGTCACTCCCATCCCCTCAAAGCACAGGGTCCCTTTCCAGTCTCCACACCATCCATGCCCACCAGGACCAGGGCCACAGCCCCTCACTGGGCTCCCTTGGGCTCCCCTGACCTCCACTCTGGCCTCTGTCCAATCCCCTGTCCTCACTCTACACTGAAGCCAGAGGGATGTTTTCACAACACACAGCTCTCTGATCACATCAAACACAAACACTCACACAAGCAGACACACACGTACTCACACTCTTTCTCAAAACCCCCTGATCTTTTCCCAAAGGACAAAGGCCACATTGTTCATGTGGACCCAGGATTGGCCCCCAGCAGCCTCTCCACCCACACCCACACCTCCTTCCTCTCAGCTCCTGTGTCCTCAATTTCCTCCAGCCATGGGGGCTTCGCACAGGCTGCTCCCCCTGCCAGAACACACTTCCCCCTTTTATAAGCTCTTGTGGCATGTTGGTCTTCTGTACGGTACCCAGCCATCTTAGAATTCTTCCCATGTGTGTGATTCCTGGGTGGATGGCCCCCATGCCGTGACCCACGAGGGCAGGCTCCACGTCCTCAGTGCATCCCCAGCTCAGTAAGCAGCGACCCCACCTCCCGGGGGCTCCGGCCAAAGCCTTGATTTCTCCTGCTCTCACTCCTCCACATTTAAACTGTGGCTCCAGCTTCGCATGGCATCTAGAATCGACCACTTCTTATCACCTCCACTGGTCCCGCCTCCACCGTCTCCCACCTGGGTTTTGGCAGTAGCCTCCGAACTCGCCTCCCTGTTCCTGCCCTTATCCATGCAGTGGCCGGAAGGATCCTGTTATAACCTAAGATGAGGTTGTTTCTCTGCTCAGGACCCTCCTATGGTTCCCAACTCACTCAGAGTCAGAACCTACGTCTTCACTGTGGCCTACAAAGCCCTGTGTGATCTGAACCCCTCATCACCGCCCTGACCTCATCTCCTAACCGCTTCCTGCCTGCTCTCTCCACTCTAGCCACCCAGGCCTCCTGGCCGATCCGTACTAGCGCCCCTGCCTTGGGGTCTTCGTACACGCTGCTACTTCTGCCTAAAGTGTTCTTCCCCCAGATGGCTAAATGGTTTGTCCTTCCTCTCCCTTTATCACTTTCCTCAAATGCTGCCTTCTCAGGGGCCTTTTCTAACTAATTTTTTTAACATTCCAAGCATCCCTGCCCTGATACTCCTCATGTCTCTTCCTACTACACCCTCTCACCTAGAGTAGTACCTGCCATATAGCCAGTGCTCAGGAAATGTTTGTTGGAGTATATGAATAAATGAGTAAACAATGAATAAATGAGCAACAGGAAATGAATGAATGAATGCCTTTATCCAAACATTATGCCTATAAGAAACTTCAGTTCTTCAGCCTTTCCTTGCAGGCCTCCCTGATGCCCAGCACTGCGCTGACCACCGAGGATGCAGTGATGAGTAAGACCGGCCCGGGCTCCAGGCCCTTTCTTGTGAAGGGAGCACATGGCGACGCCCTCACCCACCCACTCACAAGCATATTCTGTTTGGCTCATGCAGGACCCTAAGAATATGGAAACAGTTGCCTACAAATCCAGACTTCTGCTTTCTCTTGAAGAATCAGAAGAGCGGGCCATGCTGGGCGCACAGCCCCACATCGCAGCCATCAGAGGAGGCCAGGCAGATGCCGCCCGCTCAGCTGGAGCACGTGCTCTCTAGTTTGCCAGGGTCCCAACCACTCCCCGCTGCCCTAGCCTAGCCTCACGTACACCCCTGAGACACTAGACTGGATGACCTTGAGAGTGAGTTTGAAATGCCCGGTTTAAGCATTTTACTGCTGATCCCTGCAAGGAGATAGATTTGGAGTCAAAACAAAACAATGTGAGTCAGGGAATGAGAAAGATCTGGAAGCTTCCAGCATTGCCAACTCTTGTGTCTGCTTGGAGCTTCCTAAGTTCTTCTCTAAGTAGGTGCCTTGAAGCCCTTTGGGCTCCTGAACTGCCTTCCGGCCCCATGGAAATGCAAAGGCAGATGTGGGCGAGTGGTGGGAGACGCTGAGAAGGAAGTCAAGCCCAGATCAGGAAGGGCCTTGAGTGCCAGGCCAAGGAGCAGCCTTCTCTCTTACTTATAAGATCCCTTCCACGGTCGTGAGGCCGGCCACAGGTGGGCAGGTGTTGCTCCTGTGGTCCTGTCATGCTTGCTTCCTCTCTAGGCTCCATAGAGAGATGCAAGTCCTCACCTCCCTTTACAGAAGAAAACAGGGCTCAGGGCCACAGAGTGACCTGCCCGCATCACACAGCAGGTTGGTGGTACCGAGATTAGAACCTGCTGAAAGAGGTGTTTGCCAACAGCCAAGAACCAGAAGGGAGGATTTTAAGAAACAAAAATAGAGAATGAGCTAGAGTGGATGGATTTTGAATGGATTATTTTAAATTTCTTTAATGTCCTTATTGTTTCCCCAAAACCAGAGAAGGAAAGTTTTAATGGCTGAATTCAGACCAGCACCCAGGGCTGCATTAAGACTTCAGCGGGCCCTAGGCACTACTGCTTTTTGGATTCCTCCTATATAAAAAATAAAATAAATTAAAAATTATATTTTATAATTTCATCAGCTAAAGATGAATATATTAACATTGTATGTTAACATTTTTCTTCACCTAAAAGTTTAGTTTTTTTCTTCTGATTTTAAGAGAAATTAGCCCTGGCTGTATGGCACAGTGGACTGAGTGCCTGCCTGCAAACTGAAAGATCACAGGTTCGATCCCCAGTCAGGACACAGGCCTGGATTGTGGGCCGGGTCCCCAGTAGGGGGCGTGTGAGAAGCAACCAATTAATGTTTCACTAACACATCAATGTTTCGCTCTCTCTTTCTCCCTCCTTTCCCCTCTCTCTGAAAATAAATAAATAAAATCTTTTAAAAATTTTTAATAAAAATAAAGAAATTAGAGCATTTCTACAGGCCCATGGCAGCACTGCGGCCCTGGGCCCTGTTCCCCGGGCCCTGAGAGAGAGGTCACCGCAGCACCAGGTCTCCTGGCTCCCACATCAGGGTCTTCCCACCACCGCTGGGCTCCTCGGTGCTATTTACAATTTTTTGTGCTAGGTATTTTGCCATCTCTTTTTCTTTAACAGTTATATTGAGATATATTTCACGTAACATGTGATTCACCTTTGTAAAGTATATAATTCAAAAGTTTCTTAGTGTGTTCTTAGTATATTCCCAAGGTGCATGACCATCACCACAACCAATTTTAGAATATTTTCATCACCCCCTGAACAACCCATGCCTATCCGTCAGCCTCCACGCCCCCATCCCTCCCTGTACTGGGCAACCGCTGACCAGCTTTCCTTCTCCAGGGATCTGCCTGGTCCAGCTTCTCTCACACAGCACTATGGTGGCAAGGCTCGCCCATGGTGTGGCACGTGTCAGCGCTGAGCCCCTTTCGGTGCAGAGGGACACTGCAGTATATAAGTGCACTGTGTTTTATTTATCCACTTGTCAGTCATGGATGTTTGGGTTTGTTTCCACTTTCTGATTATTTATGAACATTCGTATACAAGTTTTTGCATGAGCAAGTTTTCATTTCTCTTGGGTAGACTCCTACAAGTGAAAATCCTGGGTCACATGAGAATTCTATGTTTAACCTTTTGGTAACTACTAGACTGTTTTCCAACGGAGGGGCACCATGCCACACTCCCTCCAGCAATGTGTGAGGGTTCTGATTCCTCCACATCTTTGTCAACACTGGTTAGTGTCTCTCTCTTTTTTTCCTATTATACGCATCCTTGCCAATGGCGAGTAGTAGCTCATTGTGGTTTTGATTTGCCTTTCCTTAATGGTTAATAATACCAAGTATCTTTTCACGTGCTTATTGGCTATTTTTGGAGAAATTCAGGTCCTTTGCCCATTTTTAATTGTACTATTTGTCATTTTATTATTTCATTGTAGGTGTTCTTTTATACTTTGCATGTAAATACCTTATCATATATCTTATTTGCATATATTTTCTCCCATTCTGTAATAGCCTGTCCACTTTTTAAAAATATTTTATTTGTTTATTTTTAGAGAGAGGGGAAGGGAGTAAGAAAGAGAGGGAGAGGAACATCAGTGTCAGAGACAAAAACATCAATCAGTTGAGACTGGGAATCAATGCAAATTGAACCAGGGACCTCTTGCTCTACAGGACGGCACCCAGCCAACTGAGCCACACTGGTCAGGGGTCAGGGCTTTTTTCACTTTCTTGATAGTATTCTTTGAATTGCTAGAGTTTTTCATTTTAATGAATTTAATTTGTTTTAACTTTTAAATTTAAAGAATTTTTATCTAATTTTTCTTTGGTTGCTTATGCTTTTCTGTCATATTTAAGAAGGCTTTGCCTCACCCAAGATCACGAAGATTTAGTCTTATTCTTTCTTAGAGTTTTATCATTTTAACTTTTACCTTTAGGTCTATTATCCACTTAGAGTTCATCTGCATGTATAATGTATAAAAGAGGTTCAATTTCATTCTTTTGCAAATTGACATATAGTTTTTCCATTTGTTGAAACACTATTCTCTCTTCTTTGAATCATTTTGGCATCCTTGTCAAAAATTAATTGACTGTAAATGTGAGGGTTAATTATTTTGTACCCTCAATTCTATTCCACTGATGTATATATCCATCCTTATATAGGTACCACACTGTTTTGTTTACTGTAGCTTTACAGCAAGCTTTGAAATTGGGAAGTGTGAGTCCTCCAACTTTGTTTTTCATTTTTAAAATGATTTTGGTTCTTCTGGGTCTCTTGCATTCCTATATAAATTTTAGAATCAATTTGTCAATTTCTGCAAAAAGCCAGATGTAATTTGATAGGAATTGCATTGAATCTGCAGGTCAATTTTGGGAGTATTGCCATTTTAACAATATTAAGCCTTCCAATCATGAGCATGGGCTGTCTTTTCATTTATTTAGATCTTTTTTCATTTCTTTCAATAACATTTTATAGTTTGTAAAATATAAGTTTTGTATTTCTTTTGCTAGATTTTCTAGTATTTTATTCTTTTTGATGCTATTATAAATGGAATTGTTATCTTGATTTAATTTTCTAATTGTTCACTGCTAGTGTATATAGTGTATGATTAATTTTTGCATATTGACCTTGTACCCTACAATCCTCCTGAATTCATTTATTAGTTCTAATAGTTTTTTAGTGGATTCTTAGAATTTACTGTATATAAGATCATGTCACCTACGAAGAGAGATAGTTTTACTTCTTCCTTTCTAATGTCAATGTCTTTTATTTCTTTTTCTTGTCCAATTGTTCTGGCTAAAACCTGGAGTACAATGTTGAATAGAAGTGTCAAGAGCAGACGCCCCTGTCTTGTTCCCAGCCCCAGGGAAAAAGCAGTCATTCTTGTACCATTAAATACAATGTCAACCTTGTTTGATGGATTTTTGCAGATACTCTTTATCAGGTTGAGGAAGTTCTCTTCTATTCCTAGTTGAGTGGTTTTATTGTAACAGTGCCTTTGCCTTCCCTTTAATCTCATAACCTGCAATGTAGCTCTGAGAATCCCCATTTCAGAGACAAACTGAGGCTCTCAGTTTTCAGTGATTTGCTGAAGACCACACAACCAGTAAGTGATGAAGCAGAACTCAAGCCAGGTCTGTAGATTCCAAACTCCATGCGCTACGGTTTCTCCAGCTGGCCGTTCCCATTTGCTATGATGGAATTTCCTGCTTCAGCCAGCCATTCCCACTGTGCAGAGCTTCTGAGTCCTGAAAGGAATCCCCTGAGAATGCAGCTCCATGCAGACAGGAAAATCCACCAGATTTGATAATCAAATGGCTCTCACACTTCTGTTTCAGCTACTTGGACAAGATTGAACTGAAGATGCTTGAACGAGATGGTCAAAGTTGGCTTCCTCTGTCCATGCAGGACAGAGCTGAGGTCTGAGGAAAAATCACAGCGATGACATAAGGAAGACTGGATATTTCAAACACAGAAGGGATTTCTGTCTTTAAACCCTTACTCTCCATGATAAAGCTACCCATTCATGAAAAAGATATCAAACTGTACCATATCGGTTTATTGTTTCCAGAAGTGGCCCTTAAAGCTTCAACATCTTTGTCAATTGTTCCTAAATGTATATGTTTAACTAAAGGGTTTCGTTTGTATATAACACTGAAGACAAGTGCACCTGTCTCTTTAGAGGCTCATCGGTTAGATCATGGAGCTGAGCATATTATCCTCTGTGAGCTATGGAACTTGAAAGCTAGGAACAGTCCTAAAGGTCATCCAAGTTAGGTGGTTCTCTGCCCTGGGAAGCCCAAGCCCCACCCACACAGACCACAATTTGGTAATCAGTCAGTGCCAGGCCAAACATCAACGGGGTTTTAAAAGCTCCCCAGGTGATTCCAACACACAGCTAGGGTGAGAGTCACACCCCAGTGTGACTTGTAAAAAATCTATTTTCAACATTAGCCAAACCATAGTCAGTCATTTTAATCACAGGTTTTGCTATTGTACTCAACACTCCTGCAAGCAGCAGTATGGTTTGTGGTGCAGGATGGCAGAGAGACCAAGGGCCTGAGCTCTAGAATCAGGTTCAAATCCTGCTCTGCCACTTCCTGCCACACAAGTCCCAGTCTTTCTGTGCCTTGATTTCCTTGACAGCGAAATGGGCACAGCACCCACTGGAGTATGTAAAGACTGAGCTTGGGCAAAGAGCTTAGACACGACACCTGGAGCAGAGTGGGTGCTCGGGGGATGGTGGCTCTCATCATCCTCACCTCCCACACAAGGGTCAGAGGGGGCACTGGACATAGTCCTCTGCAGGCTGATGGGGGAGAGACAAGACTGATGAGCAGACCACTATCATGGTAGGGGGTGCATCAGGAGGGGTTCAGAGCAGGGGCCTGAACCAGACCTGCCCAGGTTCATCCTGGCTCCATCACCTATTAGATGTGCTACATCAACACTAACTCTTTGGTGCCTCAGTTTCGCTACCTATAAAAAGTGAAACTCACCAATGCTGGTGTTTCTGTAGTGCTTATTACAGAGAAGATCAGTAGAGGTCGGTGTCATCCACCAAGACATACAGCCAGGACAGCCCAGTGGATAGGTCCAAACCTCCAAGTGACAACCCCAGCGATGTCTGGGCTCCCCTGTGGGCCTGTGCCTAAGGGTGACCCTGCACTTTCCATTGTCATCTCCAAACACATGGACATCTGATGCCCTTTGACTTACGGTGAGTTACTAAGGTGAGGAAGGTAAATGAGAGGCAGCATCTGCTCCCAGGAAGGAGGGTTCCCTAAGGCCACTGTGTTGCCAGAGCCCCACAGGAGGGGAATGCTGCCCCACTTCAGGGAGGGGACAGAGGAAGAAATGTGTACAGGAGGAGGGTGGAGTCAGCAGACCCCAGGGGAGAAGTGTTAGGGGATCTATGAGTAGCAGGATCTCCACAACCCCCCAAGATGTCAGTGCCTTCCAGGAAAATGGCCTAGGAAAGCTGGACATTGGAGTCAGAGGTCACAGGTTCTGCAAAAATCCTGCACCCCAGTGAGGGTCCCACAACCCCCATGGAGCCAGGCAACTATCAGGGGCAGGAGAAGACCAGAGGATGCTCCCAAAGTTCTGAATTCACATGACCAGGGGCTGGAGGGAACCTCAGCTGTGTGGTGGCTTTCTTACCACCCTGGAGAGTGGAACTTCAGGCCCACCAGACCAAAGAAATAAAGTGACAGGACATTCCTTGCCTGTAAGAGTGAAAGGACATATTTTACCTGGCACAGCCTCAAAGGAAAACACCTGTACAAGGTTCCCCACCTTGCAGCTTGCCCTGGAGCTGGTAGCCAACAGATGGGACTTGGAACCCAGCCCCAACGCAAAGGTGGCCACCTCAAGAGCTCCCAGTGGCCAGCAAGGACTGAAGCAAGCCTCTGGGGACCGGTAGCCTAGAGATGGTGCGCGTCTGAAGGATACGGGTTGACATCCCAGCCACCTGCACCAGCCAGGGTCCTAGCAGGACACAGAGGACACCTGGCAGGGCTCACTGAAGACTGCTGAGTGAAGGGATGATTAGTGGAAGTGCAGACGGGGGAGGGGCCAGAAACACAGGCACCTGCGTATCCCTGCCTCAAGGACAAGTGGGAGAAAGGGGCCTGCAAGAGGGCTGGAGCCACGAAGGAGATTTGCCCCACTGAAGCAAGAGCCAGAACCAGAAGTTCTGGGATGGGGCCCTAGAATCTGCATTTCTAACAGGTTCCCAGGGCTGCTGGTGCTGCTGTTCTGGGGATCACACTTTTAGAGGAATGCAGTTACTATCAAAACCTCAACAGGGAGAGAACAAGACGGGGAGGGGAGAAATACCCCACATTTCTCTTTCTGCCCTCCAATTTCCTGCCAGTGCCTCCCACTGGCCATAACCAAGGAGAAAACAGAAGGCCTCAGAGCCCGGGCCTTTCCATCTGTGCATGGCACAGGTGGGCAGGAGTGAACGGGGACGACCAGAACACCACCCCACCCAAGGTGGCCCTTGCCTTTCCCACCTACTGCTCTCACCTCCCCACCCTGCTTTCTTGTCTCCTTCATAGAGTTTTTGTGTTAATGCGATTGCACTCAGCCAATATTTGTGGGGCACCTACGGAATATTAGGCACTGTTCTAGGTTCCAGGGTGTAGCAGTGAACCAACAGACAAGTCCCTGCCCCTGTGGAGCTTCCACCCTAATATTCAAGTGTGTGTATCCGTCACTCGGAACCCTAGCTCCAAAGCAGGGCATTCCCTGGCTCTTCCAAAGAGTCCCCAGACAGCGTCACTGCAACTTGGAGGCCACGTGTTTTCACCAACAAACAGAAGCTCAATGACCTTATGTCTCATTCCCTGCTGTGTCCTCAAAGCCAGAGACAGTAGCAGGTGCTCTGAACATGACTGTGGAGTGAAAAAAAACGAAGAGCATTTCATAAATTGCCTTTACCAAGAATTAGGTGCTCTGCAGATTCCTAAAGGGACAGCCCCCCCCCCCCACTGGCAGGCAAAGGTGAGAGTGAAAGGGGGTGGCTCAGGGCCCACTGGAGGGAAGCAGCGAACAGAGAATGGTGTCCGCACTCTCCAGGGAAGAGGAGGTGGCCCCAAGGGCAGCTCCTGGGCGCGTATCCCCAGCCTCACACCTGTCATGATGCAGAGGCCTTGGAGACCTGGTGACCACCCAGGGCATGACATCTGAATGCCACCTTTCACCCCCAGCCCTCCTCTTCCGTCACTTCACGCTGGCTGATGCAGACAGACATCCCTACATTTTCCCCACCTCTCAACCTCAACATCTTCTCTCCTTGCATTTCTCTCTGTCGGAACTATCCCAGCCTTCGGGGCTCAGCTCAAATGCACCAACCTCCCCTAACGAAGCCTGCTTTGTTCACTCACCACCAGCCCTGTGCCAAAGAAATGCCTCCTTGCCATGAATTTCCACTGCGTTTTTTACAGCGCATACATATGGATAATACATTATATTGCCGCATTCTGCCTTGAGGACACCTCAGCCCCCTCAGGGCTATAAATGGCAGACTTTCCCACCAGCAGGTGGAAGCTAGAGCTTGTCACACTGCCTGAGATCAGGGTTTGATGACCCACAGAGAGTCTGGGGCAGGCGCCATGCTGGGAACTGGGCACACACCAAACTGTGTGAGGTCAGTATCCATCCCCATCGTGCAGGGGAGGAAACGGAGGCTTGCATATGCAAAGCAACACACCCAGGGTTACACAGCCTGGAAGTGGTGGAATCAGGACCAGGTCCAGGTCTGTGTTTCTCCAAAGCTCTTTCCATCATTCGAGGGGCTGACTTGTCCATGAGGGGCAGAGACCCAGGGCACTGCACAGCCAGACCAGCTTGTTTGGACTCAGGCAAATAAAGTGTCTCTGAAATATCTTCTTAACACAGTTAATTATGGGAAACTTCTTTTTTTTTTTTTTTGCAAAAGCAGAGACTAGTATGATGAGCCCCATGTGCCCACTCCCAGCCTCAGCTATCACCCCGTGGCCAGCCTTGTCTCAACTGCATTCCCACCCCCACCGCCATGGGGTCATTTTGAAACAAACCCCAGAAATTGTATCTAAATGTCTTTCTGAAGGGTTTGCTCCCTGCTCGGAAAACACAAGTGCAAGGTCATGTATTCCTAGGCCCTGTGGCATCACCTTTGGGGCTGTTGTTGACTGTTTGCAGCTTGGGCATAAAACACACAACCTAAGAGGCCTTGACCTGCCCTCACCGCTGACCCCTCTGACTCACTCACTGTCTGCAGGGCTCAGCTGAGGCAAGGTGAGGGCGGGATGGGTCAGAAACTGCTCTCAACACAGCAGCTTGAGCTTCTCAGCAGGCACCCGGATGTCACCACCAAGAGGAGCACCTGGCAGGGGCCCTCGAAGAGAAAATGCTTCCAGGAATCCAGCCCGATACAACCATCCAGGTCACAGCTGCCTCCTCTCTGGCTCGCTGCTCATGCCTGATACCAGGAGTCTCTCCAAGGTGCCCCCTCCAGTCCAGCTTCTTGAGACAGAAGGCTGTGTGTGGAGGCAGCGAGGGGAGGCGAGTGGGTACGGCAGGGTTGTGGAGGCCAAGCAGTGTGTGCTCCCAGAGAAAAGCCTGGGCCGCAGCTGCACACAGACCTGAGTTCGAGTCCCCACTTTGCCACTGCTAGCTCTGGAAATGTGTATAAACAATGGTTTTTGTTTGACTGAGGTTTTTTTTGTTTGTTTTTGCCAGTAAATGATCATTCTAGCCTCATGGGGCTGCTTGCGGGCTAAATGAGGTGGTGGGTATGAAACAAGATGTCTTCAGTCAGGATTTAAAGCAGGCAACCTCTGCAAGGGATCAGCTTAATGAGCTGACACCCACACCCCACTGTCATTCATCACAGCTCAGACTTCCTCCTCAGAACAGGGTGCTCGTAAGGCCAGCAGAGATATCTGGGCTGCAAAGCCACTACAGTTGAGTTCAAATCCCTCCTCTCCCTCCTCCTAGCCACACGACCTCACAGAGTGGTGTCACTTCCCTGAGTCTTTTTGTCACCTGCCAAATGGCAGTCATAGAGTACCTGGCTTTCCAGACTTGCAAAAAGGAGGAAAAAGAAGAAAGTTCATGAAAACGCCTGCCAAGTGCTTGGCTCCAGATATAAGAGCTATTTTTGACCCCTTCCCTGGATCCTGGGTTAGAGACACATTGCACTCTTTCCCAAAAAAGCCCGGGGAACCTGGGCATCTTCCCAAGCCAGAAGCAGGAGGCTCTTCTTGTGCAACCTCAGCCTGAACAGGTGGAGGGCACCTGGCAGGACCACGGGCAGTTTTGGGGAGGTGGCCAGAGCAGATGTCGAGGCTGGCAGAGGGGTGTGGAGCACTGAGGGTTGGCCAAGCTGCCCTTGACATAAACATGCAGGAGCCCAGGTCTGGTTGGCAGTAGGAAGACAGGCAGCAAGAGGGAGGGGCACTGGGGAACCCAGCATCCCTGGCTGGGTCCCCATACCCTGGGGTCTGAGGATCGTGACTTAATTTCATCCCCCACCAGATGGTGTTGTTGGGTTTCTGTGGAGTTCAGTGCGAGGAGAGGGCATTGGGAGACCCACATGAGGACGCAGAGAACATAGGGGCAATAGAGAGAGGCAGGGGCACTGGTCTCACAAAGCTGGCCAGCGAGCAGCAGCTGCTAACACGCTACATTCACAGGTACTTTGTGCCAGGCCCAAAGTGCTTCACAAACTACCACCCCCATTTTACAGATGAAGCATCCGAGGCATGGGAAAACTGAGTAACTTGTCTGAGGTCACACAGCCAGTGGTGGAGACGGGATTCAACTTGCGACAGCCCGGTACAGAGCCTTTGCATTTGGCCACTACTTTGTACCACCTCTTAGAAGGGTAAGCAGGTTCTAGAAAAACCCATGCTTACTAAAGCAAGTCTCAGGTACCTTCCAAAAAGGACTCCACATGTGGCAGGAGAAATTGACCATCAGAAAGTGGCCGCATTTAGAGATGCCCAAACAGTACCAATTGTCGCTGGTCCTGAGTTTGACTCTGGTTCTGAGGCTCAGTCCAACTTCTTGGCAGGAGTGCGGCTAGTTTTATCCATAGTTGGCACTTTCACTTACTTTGCTGAGGGGAGAGGGGTGGGGGGCAGAGGAGAACTGGTCCTGGCCCCCAGCATATGCGGCTGATGAGAAAAAACGTTAACTGTTTGGCAAGGGCAAAAGTTCCCTCACCTTCGCTGGCTGGATTCAAGGAATTCAGCACCGGGAGCAGGGAGCAAAGAAAAATGCCAGCAGATCTCGAGTGAAGCTTCTCCTCTCACTATTCAGGCTGGTGGCGGAGGCTTGGCAAGTGCTTCCTTGGAATTCTCTGGAGGCCCTGCCAGTTCAACTGACAGGGCAGCAGATGGCTCACACTCATCTGCTGATGGTATTTTGATTTATTTGTCTCTTACAGATGGTACCAGGCCTTGATTTCTGTCAGGAGTCCAAAATGTGGGTTAACTTTCTGAGGACAATCATTTGTCCAAGTGGATGAAATAGCAGAGACCGACGTCCTGCCTGGCAGCAGGACGGTCACTGGGGCCTCCAGATGTGCCTTGCTTGGGCATGTGGGGCACTGTGGGTAAATTGAAGGGAAGAATTTGTTCTGCAGAATTTTATAGCTGGAAGAATATAAATGCCTCTTTAAAATTAACACACGGTGGTTAAATGTGAGAGCTTCGAACTCACAAAGTCTTGGCGTTCAAGTCCTAGCTTTGCCACTTACAAGCTCTCTGACTGCTTGCAGACCAGACTCTCTAAGTCTTAGTTTCCTCATCTGTAAAGTGGGTATAACTGCCATCTACATCACATAAGATGTGACAGGAAGAGCTAGCTGTCCACCAAAAAATGCACTATTCCTTCTGTAGTGTGTAGTTAAGCCATGAAATGGCTGCCCACCCAGGTGCACTATTTCCCAGCGTCCCCTGCATCCTGGCGGGTTCTTACCTTTAAAATGTACATGTGAGGGATGTGTGCCACTTCCTGGCTAGGGTTTTTATACAGTGAGTGTGCCATCCAGATGCAGAGGACTCCAGGTACTAGGAAGTGGTAGAGGCACAATATAGAACTTGCTTAGCCCCCAAGTCACTGTGTAGAGGAGATCTGTTACCCCCAGGATCACCTGTACTGAAGCAACACATGAGGAAGAAGTAAATGACTACTGGGAGATCCACTGATATCTCAGGGTTTATTTGTTATAGCAGCTGGTGCCTCCTCATGCAGAGTTGGGGACCAAAGGAAATCATACATGTGAAACAGCTGATGCATGACCAGGACTCGATAAGTGTTCAAAAGTCATATTGTCATCATCTTTCAAGGGAGCTTGATAAATAAAGGACAGTGTGAACTTCTTAATGTTATCTCATAAGTTGCATTGTTAAAGCAAGATGAGGCTGGTTTTCTTAACCCATCAGCTTCATTTCTGCCCTTTCTGGACACTATCATAAATCCTTCATGTGTTGTGCTCGCTCCCCAAAAAGATGTTTTTGAGGATAAACTGAGGGGAGGGAACTGGGGTAGTTTTTCTGTGGCACACTGGCTGGCATGGGGAGATTATGGCCCGCAAGCACCTGTGTCCTGGTCTTCCTTCTCTTCCTCTTCAGCACAGAATTATTGACTAGAGATGGGAGGAACAACATGGGGACCATTGGGCCCACCATCCTTAGTCTCCGGATGTGAAAACCAAGACCTGAGAGGGCTCATGAATTGGGTAATTATCATCAAGAGTCCGATACTGAGCTGAGGCTGGAACCTCCATGTGCTCCTGTCTCTCACAACAACCATATGAAAGAGGCACTATCCCACTTATGAGATGAAGAGACTGAGGTTAAGTACCTTACCCCAAAGCACAGCAGTGGTAAGTGGTGGACCTAGGATCCCCCCATGGTGTTCTAACTCCAGAGCCCGCACTTGCAGTCATGTTCAGCTGGATGGGCCTTACAGGAAGGGTTTGATTCATTCTGCTTGACTCCAAGGAGGAGTAAACCTGGCGGGTCCCAGGAGTAGGACTCTGTCTGCTATTCCCCAAAGGACAGTCCCATCGAGCAGAGGCCCCTCCGAGGTGACGTAGTCTTCCCAATGGTGAAAACATATAAAAGGCTTGGACCACCTCGTGGAGATGTGGCCAAAAGATTCAAGCAACTGGCAGCATATCAGATGGGGCCAGGGTTTCCTCACATGTCCCACAGCTGGTTCATGATGGGAGCTTTGGCACTCAAGTACATCCCACCACGTCACGGGGAGCACAGCTCCCCAATTCCCTTCACACCCTTCAGCTCGCTTCCAGGAGAAAATTTCAGTTCTGTGATCCTGTTACCACTTTGCTAATCTTCTATGAGAGAGAGAGAGAGAGAGAGAGAGAGAGAATATCCAGCTAGAACTGGACGACACCGCTTTGTTTTATGCACACACCCACACCCACACACACAAAGGCTCAGGTGTATAGATGAGAGGGGACCCAAAAAATGAAATTTATTTATTAAAAAATTATGTATTTTTTCTTACATGTTTAAACTTTAGTTACCTTCAAAGCACTCTCCATTTGATGCACCTATCGAGACTTTTTTCCACTGCTCCAAATAGTTTTTTAACTTGTTGATTTTGGTGCCTTTTAGTGCTCCTGCCATTTTTGTTCCACCTCTTCCACACCAGCAAAATGTTTCCCTTTGAGGACTTTTTTCATCTGAGGCAACAACAAAAAAATTGCTTGGGGTGAGATCAGGCGAATAGGGAGAGTAGGGCATGGGGGGTGCGTTAGGCCATTTTTGGTCAAAAACTGCTGAATAGCTCAGTGTGGGCAGGTGCACACATAGATGGCCCATCATGTAATGGGCAAATGTGTTGAAAGAGTCTTCAAAAAAATTTCACTGAAGCCAAACTCAGCCTCTCACCACAGTGCCAGCTGGTACACTGATACAGATGGGTTCCTAGAACACTCACCTAGCAGGGAAAGCCTGTACTGCAAGGGGCCCACCCTCCAGAAGTTAATTCCAGTTTTCTTTTGGGTTCCCCCTCATATATATATTTCTTCTATTATTGGCAAGTTGTGCTGGTTTTCTATTTCCACTTGTAATATAAAGCTTCCCTTTGAATTCATTTATGTAAAGAAAATAAGAGCCAATATAGAGCAAAAAAAGAAGTCTTAGCAGAACAGGGGTAGGTGGCTAAGGAGAAATTCACAAAGGTGATGAGAATGACTGAAGGCTGGAACACACGACAATAAAGGAATCCTGTGCTTTGAGCTCTGCTCACATCCTGCTCATGTGAGGGACGTCTCCTGGAGCCGTGCGGTGCACAGCCTGTGTGGAGGTGCACAGTGGCCATGGATGTTTGGGGAGTGACAAACATCCCAAACATAAGAGGAGAGAGGGATAGTCTTCTGCTCAGCTGCCCTGAAATTGGCAGCCAGAGTTTCTCCTGAATTATGGCATCTCTAATCCTCCCCCAGGGACCCATCCTCAGAGGGCTGCCAGGCTGTCCCAGCAGTGGTGGCACCCAGCCCACCCTCGGGAGGAAGGATGGAAGAAAGGCAGGCACAGTGTCGTTCTTGGGGCAGGCTGCAGGGAGGTAAAGTGAACTGAGCCAGGCATTCGGCACTGAAGGCAGCAGGCAGACATTCCCAGTCATGAATGCACTTGGAGAACATAGTAAACATGAGCTGTTCTTGAGAAAGCTCACTGACATTGAAATCCAGCTCTCCAGAGAAGAATCAAAATAAACTCAAGAATGGAGAATTCATAGTAAAAGCACCAACTATTTTTTAGTATGTAAGTACTGAAAATGTCGGCAGTATCGTGGCTGCAACACCTGACTTTGTAAAAATCACAGGAACACCGAAACCAGGGGGTCCGAGGCAGTCTGGGCACTGGTGTTCTCATCTCCCTCAGCAGGCTGCTGATGCTGGAAGTTCTTTGTTTAAAGTCTGCAAGGATGCATTTCTCTCTCCCCCCTCAAATCACAGAAGTAATTATCGACCCAGGGTCAATATGACCAGGCAGAAGAGACAGGAGATTAGAATTCAGCCTTAATGTGGGAGCCACAGGTCTCGCTTGTCCTCAGGGAGCCCAGCCCCATCGTGACTCTCTGACCCAGGGCCACAGAGAAAGAGCCTCTGATGTCTTAGGAATTTACCAAGCTGATAAAAATTTTTTTTAATTTTTTTAAATTAAAAAAAAAAAAAGAGCCCTGGCTCATGTGGCTCGGTGGATTAAGTGCCAGCCTATGAACCAAAGGGTTGCTGGTTTGATTCCCAGTCAGGGCACATGCTTAGGTTGCAGGCCAGGTCCCCTGGAGGGGGCGCACAAGAGGCAACCACACATTGATGTTTCTCTGCCTCTCTTTCTCCCTCCCTTCCCTTCTGTCTAAAAATAAATAAATAAAATATTTTTTAAAAAAGAAAATCAACTCACACCCACCATGCCAGGACAGTCCTAAACATCTCTCTACCCTACCACCACACACACACACACACACACACACACACACACACACACACATCTCGAGTCCATTGCCTCAGCCTCTCCCCAGCCTCCCTGCCTCCCCTCACTGTCAGACACCGGGATGTTTACAGAGCCCAGATCTGAATTCTGTTCAGGATTGTACTCAATTTCAGTTCTTGAGAATCGTCATGCCTTCAGACATTTACTTAAAAAGCAGACTCCTATAAAGGTATATTCTCTGTGACCCAACAGTATCATTTCTTGGAATTCATCTGACGGACATACTCACACATGTCCAAAGTAACACAAGGTCAAGATAATTCACTGCAGCATTATTTTAATAACAAAGGACTAGGAATAACCTATATTTCCATTAATTAAATAAGAAATATACATTCAATTTATGGAAAACTCATACCCATTGAAACAAAGCAGCTCTCTCAGAACATTAACATTAATTAATATTAACACAGAATGCAGATATCAATATTCTAAGAAAAAGTGGGTCCCCCACTGACACTTCAGACCCGCTGCTCACAGAGAATAAATGCAAACACCCCCACCTGCCCCTTCTCCTACCGAGTGTGACCCTTGACACTCTCCATCAGACACAGGGGTAGTTTTTGAATGCTGCTGTGACAGCCACAGCTTAACAGCTTATGCAACATGAAATTTTTCTTATGATTCCACAGGTCAGAATTCCACCGTGGGTCCTCTGGGCTCAGCCAGGTGTCTGCGGTGCGGCACCCCCTTGCAGAGGCTCCAGGCGGCCTTCCTCCTTGCCTTTTCTCGCCCTTGTGGCCGCTGCACTCATGGACGCGTGGCCCCTTGCTCTGCCTGCACAGGCAGCACGTGCATGCCCTGCTCTCACTGCCACAGGGACACAGCCCCCTGTCTGGTGACTGGGAGAGGGCCTCCTCCTTTGAAGGACTCGTGGGATTAGGTTGGGCCCATTGGGAAAATCAAGTGATCTCTCCAACTCCAAGTCCTCCGGGTCACCAACTCCACCCAAAGAAGTCCCTTTCACCCTTTCAGGTAGCGTGTTCACAGGTCACAGGGATCATAACATGGCTACCGGGAGGGTGCCCTGCAGTGCCTGCCACAGAAACTCAGGGCTCCGGGCTCCAGAGCTCTCACCACATCTCACCAAACACAAAGCCTTCTGAAGATGCACCCATCCTTTTGCCGAAATGCTCCTTACCTGCCTGGTTCCTACCCAAGCCTTTGAAGCTGACCTGGGAAGCTCCTTCCTCTGCGAAGATCCCCCTGACTTCCAAAAGCAGGATTAGGGACAAATAAGACTTGTCACTTAGCATTTGAATGATGCATCTTTAGCAGCCTGCAAACAGTTTAGAAGTGAAACGGACTTATACAACTGCACACCCCCACCACGCAGCATGATTCCTGGCAGAGCAGGGTCAACAAACACAGAAGGACTGCAGTACTGAATCCTGTTTTACTGTGGAAGGCACTATGTAATTTTTGAAATCCAAATATGATTTTATATGTCTGTTGTTTTAATTCACATGCCTGGCACATAATAGGAGCTCCATAATATTTGCTGAGTGAATACATTAATATGCATACCTAATATTTTATTGACCTTTTTCTATGTGCCAGGCACTTTGCTCAGCATTTTATAAGCTCTGTCTCCCTCATTTAATTTTTCACCATAATTCTCAAAGGAGAACTACTGGATTCGTTGGGGTAGTTGATACTAGTTCCTGTTACAAACACTTCAGCATTTTCAAGGCTTGCTTCTCCTTTGTGACTCCCACCTGTGTGGGGACTTAGGGACCCAGGCGCCTTCCAAGGTGTAGGTGCACCATGGATGAGGGAGAGGAAGTGTGGGGAAGGCATGCTGTACGCTCAGCCCAGAAGAGACATACATCACTCCCACTGACACCCCATGAGCTCCCTGCATGTCCCAGCCTCCAATGCAGTTGGATGGGCCACGAGGCTGGGACATGCAGGGAGCACATGGTGAACAATGGGCATAGCAGTCGCTACCACAGTTAGTACCTGCTCACCCTACAGTTGGAGAACCAGGGTTCAGAAGGACAGAGACACTGCCTGGGATCTGGCTGCTAGTGTATGGAGGAGGCAAGTTCAACCCAGGGTCTGTCCGTGGGCACAGACGCCACCATGGCCTGCTCCTGTCTGCATATCTTGTGTTTGCTCAGGAGTCAGGCCACCCCACAGGACAGAGGCTAGGGATCTTGCTGAGTGGCAGGAAGGACCCCGCTCTGGAATGGGGTGTTTCCTTGGGACAGCCCCACAGTGAATACTCCACACAGAGAACCCCGGGAGGTGACTAGTCACATTCCACCATCCGTTTGCTAACTAACTTTTGTCAGTGTAGTTTGGTCAGAAGCATCTAAATGATGACACGAGGCAGTTGATTTTTCCCTCCAGAGTGTTGCGAGAGGGGAAACAAAATCTTTTTTTAAGTGAACATCCAATGAAACTTAAATAAAACCAGGAACTCTTTCAGGCTGCACGGCTCTCTAGGCTTCCCCCAGATTCGCTCAGCATGCCATTTCTGGGGGTTGTCTGGCTGTCATCCACTGTCTGAAAAGCAACACTGCTCCTTCTTGGACACGGGTCTCCTCTTCTCCCTGCAACCTTCCCCTGTGGTGTCAGCCCTTTCTCTGCCCTTGCAGCTTGAAGTTGTAATAAGAAATGTGCACCTAATCCCATGTTGCTCCAGCCAGCATCAGTCCCAGATCCTGGGCACTCTCTGCAGAGCCTACGTTCTCATCCACTGTTCTGTGTTCCAGCGCCAGCATCTCTAGGCTGAGATGACTGCAATTACAAGTCAATTAATTCTCAAGTACTCAAGGCTGATTATTCAGGAAATAGATTATTCCTGATTTTGCTTCCTCCTTCTCTGTGGGTTGGCACTCATGAGCACCCCCATCATCAGGCAGGAAAGAAAAAGAAAGTTTGCCGAACTCCCACCCATCGGACCAGTTATGGGTCAGCCTCTTCTGCTTGGCAGGGAGGCAGCTAGGACCCTGGACTCCTCTGCTCACACTGCCTCTTCCCCATCCACGTAGGTAATTTGGTGTCTACAATCATTTTCCAGAAAGGAGAGGGTAGCTGCAGCCAGCACCAGCCTGGATCTTCCATCCCTGCGGCTGCTCCCAGCAGCCATGACGCCTGCACGCTTGACAACAGCGAGCATGCCCACGGGAGCAGCGAGCGCGAGTGAATGCGAGACGCAGACGCTGCCAGCCACAGCGTGCGGCTCGATGGCAGGGGCTGTCCTTTTACAGCATGAAATATGTCGAGGGACATTGTGTGATGGCGTAGCTAATAAATACAATGAATTTTTTACAATGGAGCAGAGACAGAGGGAAACAGCTCCCCTCATGTGAAATGGTCTTCTTTGCCAGCTTACCCAAGAAGGGGCTTGTCTTCCAACATGAGGCCAAAAGCCCCCATCTTGAGGAATCCAAACCGTAGTCCCTTCCTGAAGGACTATAGGAGAATAGGAGACCCTCCTCAGGGGACCATCCCCAAGGCCCACAAGAGAAAAAAACAGACAGTGGCCCAGGGGACAGAGTGCCTATCAGCTCAGAGGGGATCCGAGGTCAGTCCAGGAGGAGCAGAGCCGCTTCTGCAGCACTCACCACCTCCTCACAGCCTGGTCCACACCTGCCTCTAGGGAAGTTTAGGGCTGTCATCGCCTGGGTCAGAGCAGCTGAAAGGCAAGAGGGTGATCCTGTGCAGGGAGATGGGCCCCCAGGTGATCTAAGTCTTGGCACTATCACCATTTTTTTTTTTTGCATTCAATCAACAAATCTTTATTAGGCACCTACTGTGTGTCAAGCACTGTTCAAAGCACTGAGGAGTCAGAGGTGAACAAGACAGGAAGATCCAGCAGATGAGACAGGCTGTAAAAACATAAAGCGCAGAGGGTGACTTGCACTCAAATGCAAAGGCCCTGGGGCAGGAATGTGTTCAGAGTGCTGGAGGCACAGGAAGAAGCTGGGGGGCATGGGGCAAACGCTGTTAGAGTCAGCAGGGCCCGGTCATGCAGGCCTCAGGCCGGGGCAGGTGTGGGAGCTATGCTGAGCCTCTGGAAGTTACTAGAGGCTGCATGGTCACAAAAGACAACCCACTCATGAGCTTATGCATGGAGGCTTGTTAACATGGGAAGATAAGAGTGCTCCTTGCTGAACCCACATGCAGTAACTGCAGGGAGAGGGAAGCCATCAGAGCCAAGGCAGCCTCTCTCCAGCTGCCTCGGCTCTCAGCCCCTCAGCTTCTCTGGACATAGGCCTAACTCAAGTACTCCAGCCCCTGTCCTGTCTCCAGCCCTACAGAGCCTGACTTGTGTTTCAGAGTGCTCCAAATTCCTAGGAGAGAGAACCTGATTGGTCCACCTCAGGTCAGGTGTCCAGCCCTAGTGACCAATCAGCATGGCCAGGGAAGGGCAAACTGGGCCTGGAAAACATGGCTGCTGGTGGTGGCCACACTGTGGGTGGGAAAGCTCCCAGAGAAGGAGGACCAGGCTGGGCAAACGCCTCCCCAGTGCCTGCTGCTTGCCATTCTCTAGAGGTCCCTCTCAGCAGTCATCTTTGACTTCCTCCATCCCTATCTCCACGTCAGTGCCCAACCCCAACTCTACAGGAGACTATGGGCTGCCCAGACCACCAGAGTTCCCTTACAAAGCAGGGAGCTTCCCACTCAGAGAGCAGGGGACCCCAGAATCAGGGACAACAGAGAAGACAAGTCAAATCTTAAGGCTGGGGTCTGGCAAGCAGGAAGACTGCTCCAAAAACCCTGAAGGAGACAAACAAGAGTCCATGTGACAAGGTCATGGTGATTGCCAGAACAGCTGCCAGCCAGGCCCAGTGGGGCGCCCAGGGTGACAGCCATTTAGCTGGAGGCTCCTGTGCATGCAGCAGGGTCTAAGTAGAAGATGAAATCCCACAGCTGGGAGTGGGGGACACTGGGACTGGGGGCTCAACTTGGCTCTTCTTGCAACTTGGGGGCCTTCTCTCAGACTGGGAAGCTTCTACACTGAGCCTCCTCAGTGTTTAGCTGCCAACCCATCACCGCTGCACCAAGGTCCCAAGAGGACCCAGTGCCAGCAGTGCTCTGGGACTCAGGCGTGTCTGGGCCCCATCGTCAGCGGTGCAACCTCTGAGGGAGTTCTGGGAGAAATGGTGGCTGGGAGGGTAGGGGAGCTGGGCAGTGGGCGCAGGGGAGGCATCCTCTCTCAATCTGTGGGGCCAGGGCGGAGCCACGGAGGGAAAGAAGGAGACAGAGAGAGACGGATTAAGGGGGAGAGAACAGTGATGGGAAGGTGGGGGACAAAAAGACAGGAAAAGAGAAAAAGATCAGGATGAAGTAAGACAGAGACAAAGAAACCAAAAGAGAGAAAGAGGGAGACAGAAGCAAGGGAAAACTAGTCAAAGAGCCTGAGAAGGACAAGTGTCTGGGCTTGAACCCAGACACCACAACCAATGACAAATTTCTTGTATTCCTTTGCTAGTACAAGTGAGTGGCCACAACAACACAAATGTATTGTCTCACAGTTTGCGGCCTAGAAGTCCAAGATCAAGGTATTGGCAGGGCCGGTTCCTTCTGAGGACTTTGAGGACGGAATCTGTTTCCAGCCGCTCTCCTTGGCTGACAGATAGTTGTCCTCACATTCACATGGTGCTCCCTGCGTGCACATGATCTCTGAATTCCCCATTCGTTAAGGACACCAATCACATTGGATTAGGGTCCACTGCATGACCACATTTTAGCTGGATTTCCTCTGAGAGACCCTTTCTCCAATTAAAGTCCCATTCTGAGGTACTGGGGGTTACAACGTCAATATACAAATTCTGGGGGTCACAATTGAGCCCATAACATGACCTATCCTCACTCTACCTCATTTCTTCATCTACAAGACAGGCCACTCTGAGAATCTGGTGAGTTACTAAACATAAAGTCTGACATGCAATAAATGCTTAATAAATGTGAGTTAATGTTTTGATCTGTATTAACATTAGCTGGCATTGCAGGCAGGACAATGGCCCCCACAGATGCCCACCCCTGAATCCTCAAATTCTATAAATACGTTACTTTCCACAACAAAAGGGACTTTGAGGATGTGATAAGGTTACAGAGTTTGAGATGAGATTATCTGGCATTACGTGTACCCAGGTAGATCTGAAGCCATCACGAGTCCTTAAAAGAAGAGAACCTTTCCCAGCTGTGGTCACAGAGAGGCACAGCCACGGAAGAAAGGCCAGAGAGATGCACTGTTGCTGGCTGGAAGGAGGAGGCAGAGAGTCACATGCCAAGGAACATGGTGGCCTCAGGAAGCTAACAATAGCTATCAGTTAACAGCCAGCAAGAAAATGGGGACCTTACTCCTTCAACCCTGAGGAACTGAATTCTGCCAACAGCCAGAATAAGCAGGAGCAGGTTCTCCTCCAGAGCCTACCAACGCTCTAGGGAAGAACCTACAGGTGGAATGCAGCCTGCCAACACCTAGATTTTAGGTGGGTAAGACATTATAGCACTTTGGTCGCCAGAAACGGAAGATAATAAATCAGTGTTGTTAAGCCTATAAACATACAGTGACTTGTTACAGCAGCTGTGAAAACTAATACATTCTGAAAACACCAGTCAAATAGCAGTGAGCGACCTGGTAGACCCAGCCCTCCAACTGGAGACCAGGGTGACGTTAGTGCCCCTAGGGCAGTGGGCAACTCCAGCAACCTCAGAGGACCCCTCAGGAACAGGGATGAGACCAACACACTGGTCTTTGGAGCTGGCACAGCACCTGAAGGTAGAGCACGAAAGCCAAGGGGTATCTGTGCCCAGGCAGGGAGACCCCTGAGGGCCCCCAGGGGGTGAGAGAGTCCTGGGGCCCCACAGCACAGCCCCTCCAGCCCTCCAGACAGCACCCTGACCATGGTCGGCTGAACAATGACCCCAAAGATGTCCATGCCCTCAACCCCAGACTCTGAGAACATGACCCTACATGGCAAGACAAAGTGTGCAGATGTGATTAAGGACCTTGGACTGGTGGGCTCAACGCAGTCACAAGGGCCCTTAAAGGAGCCAGGAGCGTCAGAGTCAGGAAGAGATGCGACAGCAGAACCAGAGGCTGGAGCGATGTGTCCTGAAGATGAAGGAAGCGCCAGGGCCCAGGGACGCAGTAGCCTTTAGAAACTGGAAAAGGCCAAGAAGGAGATTCTCCCCTGAAAGAATTTGGCCCTGCACTTACCTCAACTTTAGGTTTCTGACCTCCAGAACTGTCAGGGAATAAAATGTGATGTTTTAAGCCTCGAAGTCTGAGGCGTTTGAGGACACCGGCCAGACTGCTATCGTCCCCGGCCATCACTGTCCCTGCACAGATGCCGGCAGCGGCTGCCTCGGGGCCTCCTTGCCTCCTCTCTCATGCCCATCCCTCTGATCCAACCCGGCCAGCAGGGAGATCAAGAAAAGTAAATCAGGTTCTGCCACCTCCTTCTGCCCTCCAAAGACTTCTTGTCACACTTGGAATAAAACCCCCACAGTGGCCTGCAGGGCCCTCCACCAGCGGCTCTCAACCTTGGCTGCACGTCTTCGTCCCCTAGCTGTCCAGGAGGTGGGCCCAGGGATCGGCCCTTGTAACTCACCAAGTGGTTCCAACATGTGGCCAGGCGTGGGATCAGGGGCCCTTCTGATGTGCCCTTCCTGGCCCCGCCCTGCTCCACCCCTGCCACGCCCTCACCCACTATGCCCCAGGACACTCCCCACGCCCTCAAACACCATCTGGGCTCAGACCTTCACACCTGCTTGCCTTCTTTCCCCAGATATCTGAGGGGCTCGCAGCCCACAAAGAGGCCTCCCTGACCCCCCACCATGCACCCCTGCCCCTTGACCCTCCTGTATTGCCCCTGGCAGGACTTACACCCGACTGTGGAACACACGTGTGCGTGCATGTGCTGCCCATGTGTCCCCGCCAGACTCGGCTCCATGAGGCCAGGGTTCTGTCTCTGTGTGGGTCCCATCTCTGTCTGGGTTCCTACCGGTTCCCCTGCACAGGGCCCACCAGCGGCACAGCTCATCATCTGTTTGTCGGTCAGGCGAACAACTGCTGCACTGTCACCACGATCTCTGGTCACGCCAGGCAAGTGCACATGAAAGCAAGTGCAGCACCATGCTCGGCAAAGAGGCTTTGGAAAGACAGGTCCCACAGAAAGGCACCAGGTTTGCACTCAGCAGGCCTAGGACTGAATCCTAGGTCCCAGCTTCTCCCCTGGTGAGTCATGGCACCTCTCTGAGCCCCGGTTTCCTCACCAGAAAGGCGGGCGGTGACTTACTTCAGCCCACTCTGCAGCTGGGAGCAGGACACCCTGGTGAAAACACTGCCCTGCCCCGGCTGCTGGTGCCGACGTTCCCCTGGGGGACAGAAATGACTCTGTTGAGAAGAATGCTGTGACAAGTGCCTGAGTCCCTGTCACCTGTGCACACCTGTGGAAAGGCTGCATGTTGGCTCCCACAGGAGGCCTCCAAGCAGAGGGTAGGGGCTCTGAGTGGCCAGGGAGAGGTGCCAGGCCGTTCTCAGGAACCCAGGTGGAAGCAATAGGGGCTGGCCACATGCCCACAGGGCCGCTCTGTGCACTGTACCCACCCCCCACCATAGGCCTTCAGTAAAGCCAGCTAAATCCCCAACATTCTGACGGGGGCTGTTGGGGAGCCAAGAAGGGACAGCCTCTCTTCTTGGAGCTCACCCCATTCGGGATAAGAGTCAGGTATGAGAAAACCCAACCCCAAAGGCACAGGGGCCTCCAGGGACCTGGCATTGGTAGGGAGGGCTGGGGCCCCGGAGATCACGCACTCACAGGAAGCAGTGCCACACGTGCCTGGTTCTCCAGGGGCTCGCAGGTCCCTGCCGACAGCTGGAGCCCAGGAAGAACCTATGCGGCTTGGGACAGCTTTTCCACGTGGGAAGTGCTGTTTGACCTGCAGGCGTTGCCACAGGAGGGCTGGCTCCAGAGGCCCCACACTCACGGGAACAAACTTCTCTTTCCAGCTCCAGCATCTTCATTAGCATTTGCTCCTGAGAGGAGGGACACCCGTACCCTCCTGCCTGACAGTCTCAACCACCGAGGCCTGGTGCCGGGAATAATGGAGAGGGATGGCAGCAAATATTCTTGCCCAGGACATCAGTCCCTGGCCACCCATCCTCAGCAGGACCAGGCAGAAGGCAATCTGGCAAAATCCATATGTGGCCTAAGTGCCTGCACGGCCTCTGCAGGAAGTCCAAACAGACTCCCAGCTGGAGGGCTCCGACCAGCCAGCTGGGCCCTTTCTGGGGGGAGAGAGCAGGTCTGGAGCTCTGCAGGCAGAGCAGAGGAGGGCGCTCTGCCAGGCCAGCTGCTCTCACCCCTGTGGAGACTCTGGTGACAGGAGCTCCCAGGACAACAAATGGCAGCCCTGCACACGGGTCAAAGGACCATTTGGAAAACAAATACATCCCACCCTTGATTTCCAGAAGGTCTCCCGAAGCGCGTAAGGATTTTGACAGCAGAGGGACTGGTTGGAACTGCACTGACTGGGATGGAGGAAGGAAGGACAGTTTCTCAGCACAAGTTCTGGGACAGGTCTGCAAGGCTGGCACCGTCTCCACCAGCAGCCCCACCTGAACCGCTGCCCCACGCCCTGGCCTGCAGGAGTCCGTGGGCAGGGGTGAGTGAAGGGGCTGGTGTGGGATGATGGCGCCAATGGCGTCGGGGGTGCAGAGGGAGTGATGGGGCTGTAGAGAACGGGGAGCACAGGCCCATCCAAAAGGGTGGCTGCTACCCAGCTCCGGTCCACTGTGGCCGTGGGGGCCCCCGAGCTGCCAGATTCCTCCTGTGGTCCGACAGCCTGAACCTCTCAGGTGAGCCCTCCTGTCTCTCCAGTTAGAAGTGACAGAGACTCCTACGTGGCTCCAATGTCTACCCCTTCCTCCTTTGACAGCTGGAATCTGGCCACAGCCGTGGTCTATCTTGGGCCAAGCAGACAAGGGCAGTGTCTTACCGATGACAGGGCAACCGCCTAGGTCCCCCTGAGATGTCTGACTGGTGCAGACTTTCATGCAAGAGAAGGAAAAGTCTCTATCACATTTAAGCCTCTGTTGTTTTGAGGTGTTTGGCTTAGTGGTCAGACTTCAAATCCTAACTAACACAGTTGGCCATGAGCTCTGCTGCAGGATCCTCAGTGAGTTCAGCCAGGGTGCAGCCCTGACCGCAGGCGATGTCCTAAAGGGCACCTGCTGGGTCATGCCGCTCCCCTGACAATGAACCTCTGAGAGCTTCCGTCAGCTCAACCAAGTCCAAACTCCCAGATACCCCAAATCAGGGCCTTCACAACCTGCCCCCCATTTGCTTCCATCTTTCACACTCCCAGGCAGTTGCTGTAGCGACTCCAAACTACCCACAGTTTCTAAGTCTTCAAGGTCACCGCCTCCCACAAGCAGCCATCCCTCCCCAGCTGAGTCAGTCACGCCCTCCTCTGCCCTCCCACCACCTCTTAAACACACCCTATTAATACCCTATTACAGCGCACACCGCGTGACATTCTAACTGCGTCAGGCTGTGAAAGCAAGAGCTCTAGAGGCAGACGAACTGAAAATCTCAGTGCCCAAGTCATTTGCTGTGTTATCTTAGGCCAGTTACTCAAACTCTCTGAGTCTCAACTTCCTCATCTGAGAACTGGCAAAGATGCCGATTGAATATTTAATAAGCGCAAACAGAGTGCCTTTTGTGGCAGGTTTCTGCCAGGCATGGAGCATACAAAACTGCACTGCCATCATGAAGCTCACGAACTCATGGTAGGGAATGGCTTCAAATAAAATCTTATACAAAAAAAACCCCAAAACCTACTTCAGTACAGTTGCGATCAAGCTCACAAAGAAAAGTACGATGTGTGAATAACGGGGAGAGCCATCGTAGCCGGGAGAGGGGTCACAGAAAGTGTCCTTGAGGAGGTGACATTATGAAGACAGAGTAGGGGCAGGCAGGGCCCATGAGGAGGGAAGCTGCAGAGAGGGGGTTTGAGGAAGAAGGAACAGCATATGCAAAGGCCCTGAGGCAAGATGCATGTGTCCCTTTCCAGGAAGCCAAGAGAGTAATGCTCACAACATTTGAGAGCGCTGTGTCTCTGGGCCTCCAGGGCGCAGTCAGTGCTTGGCACAGAGTGAATGACATAGAGAGCTGCCAATGAGTGAGTGACTCTGTTCAGAGTTCACCAACTCTGATTCCATGACTAACTTCATTACTACACACTGGCTGGCCATTCGCCAGGCACTGCCCACATGCCAGGAGCTACGCAGGGCTGAAGGAGGATGCAGAGGTGGACCAGCCCTGGATCCTGCTCGCTCAGCCTTTCCACTCCCAAAGCCAGGAGATATGATCATGCGGACTCCAAACACGACGTTAAGGCATCAAGACTCACGGCAAAGACTAGCTGTTGTCCACCAAAATCTGCCTCCCTTCTTCCATAGCACTGAAGCCACAGGCCTCCTGGGCAGTAGGTACAGCCATGCACAGCTCTTGTCACTGGCTTTTCACCCCAGGCCAGGACAGAAGACACCAGGCAGGCCTCCTCCACATTCTCTCCCAGGCTCCTGGGTGGTCCAATTTCAACCTTGTAGAAAAGGGTTTTCTAGGGGGTGGCAGAGCAATGACTTGGAAGGAACTGAGGTCTTGAAATAACAGGCAGGGATACAGCTACCCCATCAACTAGAATTATTACCTAATGGAGAAATAATTTCTCTGTTCTCTAAGCTTCTGTTATCATAGGGTCTCTTTGTTACAGCAGCTTAGCTTTACCCTGACTAATACAGCACCTGAGAAAGGGACAGGGATTTATGAGTTCAGAGCAGAAAGTGGCCATTTTGTGCTGCAAGAATCAAGGGAGACTTCCTGGTGGAAGCTGGCATCTGCACTAGGCTTTAAGGAAGTCTATACTGAATAAACAGCAGTGTATCCACTGGGGAATCCATTAGAAAGAATGAGGCCGATCCATATGACAATGAGCCATGGGGAAAGTCCTGAGTTCCCATGTCAGGGGAAACAAGCAAAACACAGAATCAAACATCCACACTTCCACTGCTGTGCATAAGAATGCAGTTGTGTACAGGCAGAAAACCACAGGAAAATACAGGCTAAACAGAACTGTGGGGATAAAGCACAAGGGAAGGAGAGGGATTTTTTGAATTTCCACTTTGTCCTACTGGGCTAGGTTACCTTTTCACAAGGCTTGCCTATTGCATTGTAATAAGACTGTCCTGTCTGTCTAACGCACATTACAAGTGTGCCCGTTCTGCCCTCCCAGGAGAGGAGCCTCTCTAGGAACTCACTGGACACAGCCCTGCCCAGCTGGATGTGAGCTTTGGGAGGAGGCCTCAGTGTAACCACTGCTCCTCGGAGTTTGGGATGCAGGTGCTGCTGGAACAGAGGCAACTTGGAGAGGGGGCTGGGGAGAGGTGGAGCAACCACTCCCCGGTTAGTCAGGTCTGAGCTCAGTGGTTCCCCAGAGATAAAAGTCTCAGAGGCCGGACCTTGCCTGCTCTGCCTGGGCCAAAAGCAGGGAAGTGAGACCTCACCGGCCAGGATATGGCTGCCTGGTGAAGGCCTGGGCAACCTCCCACCCAACGAGGCTGGGTCCCTTGTCTCCTGTGGCACCAGGGATGGACGGTGACTCAGAAAGGGAAGCACACCCTCAAAATGGTGGCCAGATGAAGCACAGCGGCTTCGGTTAGTGACTCCTCAGACGTGGTCTGTCCTCGGTCATAAAGGAGAAACGGAGGCAGCTCACTGGCAATGGCTGGCATTCCCCACTGCGTTGCAGGGCCTCTTCATTACAGCAGCAGAGCTTTATCATGACTAAGGCTGGGCTCTGGGAACTCAGAGCGGGAAGAGGAAATGGATGTAGGAAATTGATTATTTGCATAATTCTAGAACAGGGCTCAGAAAACATCTATCGAGAGCCCGTCAATATTTTGGGCTTTGTGTCCTGTGCGGCCCTTGTCGTAATTACCCGACTCGGACATTGTAGCAAAAAAAGCAGCCATAGGCAATACGTACACAAGTGGGCAGGCTGTGTTCCAACGACACTTTATAAAAGCAGGCACGGGCACGGCAGTGTGACTATACTGAGCCCCGCAGAACTGTGCGCTAAAAAATGGTGGAGCCCTGGCAGGTGGGGCTGACCGATGGATGTTCCCATCTTGCGTCAGCGGCTCTCTCCCGCTCTCTCCCCCCTCTCTTCCCTTCTCTCTAAAATCAATAAGAATGTCCTCAAAAGGATAACAAAATAAATAAATAGAAAAATAAATAGGTAAATAAATAAATAAGCAAGCAATGAAACAAATGTCCTCAGGTAGGGATTAAAAAAAGTTGAGATGGTCAATTTTATGTTATTTTTTACCACAGTTAAAAATTACAATTTTAATTTGTAATTTTATTTTTTTTTAAATGGGCAGTGGGCCAGATTTAGCCTGAGGCTGTAATTTGCCAATGCCAGTTCTAGAGCATCAGAGCTCAAAAGCCCCTTGGAGGGCAAATCTGTTCTGCTGGACTAAGGCAGATTCCTTTGACCCAGGTTACCTCCTGCATGATTGGTAAAGAGAGGAAAGATGTTGAAGTATCAGGGAAGTGTGCCCATGTATGATTCCTAGCACACTACTATTTTCAAATATGGATGCTCCTTGACGTACAATGGGGGTACGTCCTGATAAACTCACACAAACTGAAACCAACATAGTAAAAAGCGCGTTTCCTGCATCTAACCGACTGGACACCATAGCTTAGCCTAGCTGTCATCGCACATGCTCAGAACACTCGCATTGGCCTATAGCTGGGCAAAAACCACCAACGCAAAGACTGTTTCATGACAACGTGGTGGATGTCTTATGTACTTCATCATGCGTTTCACTTTTGCATCGTCATAAAGTCAAAAAATGTTAAATTGAACCACAGTAAGTTGGGGATAATCTGTAATCAGGAACAGGCACATTTAAAAAATAACCGTAGCAGGATTTGAAGAATTTAAGAAAAAACCTGGAACCATCTGTACAAATGCCTTCCCTTATTACAAGTAGTAGCTGGATTTCTGGCTCCAAGGACCTCAGTGCTTTCACAGGATTAAACTCCTGGGGATGTGGCAAATCGAGATGAAGAAGCTTTCCCGCCTCTCCTGAAACAAGGGATTAATGAGGAAGGCTACACTTTCAATCACAGTGTCAGGGAAAATGGACCTTCATCTCCAGAGGCAACCAGAACCTCCGTGTTCATGGCTGAACTGTGCAGTTCACCAGTGCCTGGGCCCAAATGCCCCTGAAAGTTTGCGCATGCTCAGGTGTTTATTAGAATTCTTACTGATTTTGTCAGTGCTCTGGCTGCAAGCTTCCCTAGATTTTTGAGCCATTGGCCCCAACTCCATTTTTCTTGCCGGCCCTCTTCTTGTTAGTGCACGACCGGGCAGAGTGTGGAGTTCCGTAGGGCACGCTTACCCACGATGGCAGCGGCACCTGGAACCGCACCGCACCACTCCGCGGGGCAGAACTTTGACGGACAATGGCTGCTGACATTTACTGAGTTCTTACAGCGTGCTGGCGTTGTGCTAACTAATTCCCCCTTTCCCCAGAATAATCCTGTGTTATAGCCCCATTTTCACAGAAGGGGACATTGAGGCTTAGAGAGGTTAGGGGACCTGTCCAAGTCAGTAGGGTCCAGGAGCCCTCTCACCGCCTTTCAAAGCTTCTTGCCTGCCCCACGTCATCACCAATGTCCGCATCTCCCTGCAGTGTGAACACCTAAGAAGTCTGGAACCTGCCTCCACCTTGGAAGTTGATCCTAATCAGGTGGTGAGTATCTGGGAATTTTATTATTAGTCTTTGGACTACACACGTGTATTAAACACTTTTCCTATAGATGATCTAGTTCACAATTTAATTTTTTAGATTTAAAGATAAAAAGAAATGGCCTAAGGGCAGGGATAGAGCAAATTCAAGTCCATCTGCATACTTAAGGGGCACCCAGTTCTCCATACTCTCAGATAACATGTTCAGACAATACACTCAAACACTCCCTACCACACTAGGAGTGCAGCTACTGGCTGAAACAACAACAACAACAACAACAACAACAACAACAAAATCCTCAACCAGCAGTGGCTTAAATAATAAAGACATTGAATTATCTCTCATAACAAGGTTGATCAAGTAGTTCAGCGATGCAATTTTCTGACATCTTCCTGGAGGCACAAGATGGCTGCTGAAGCTCCAGACATCACATCTTCACCCAACCACTTCCAAAGGTAGAAAGTAGGGAATCATCCAGGATAATTAGACTTAACTCATATGCCCACATTTTCCCATTGAGGGAAAAATATTTCCCAGAAAGTCCCCAGCAGAGTCCCATTTACATCTAACTGGTCAGAACTGGGTTGTTTAACCACTGCTAGCTACAAGGGAGGCTAGGAAAATATCTGCCCTTTTCAGCCTCTGTGTCAGGTAGACAAGGAAGGAGAGGGAGTGTCCACTGGGTAGGAAACCACAATGCCTATCCCAACTCACCCCACAAGCAGGCAAGTCAAGTACATCTGCCCCACTGTGGATGTCTCAGAACTGTCGAGTAACCCAGGTCCCACCTCACATGGAAACTGGAGTCCACGCCACCCAGCCCCAAAGTAAACTGTTGAGATGTGTCTGTTTCCTCCCAAAGATGCTTGAGGGGTGCTCTGAATCACCCTTGACCCCTAGCCCCGAGCTCATGACCTGACAGAGTGATAAGACTCATTTTGTCGACCCATGGACACTGTCAGATGAAGGAAGTCAGCAAATCCTCCCTGCTGTCATGATCTGGCCAGTATGAACTCTGACATATGATGGGACCCCAATGCTAGGGGCCTAAGAAAAGGGAGAAGCTAATCGTGGGAGGCCACAAGCCACTTTACACACTGGTTCCAAATCAACTGGAAACTTGAGCATCAAAGGCCCAGAGGCCTCCTGTGTCCATGCACCTTAGCAGCAAAGCTCCGAGAGGGAGGAGCACTGGCTGACAGTCTTCCAGACAGTGAGTGTCTGGCACTTAAAAGACAACTGCCCCGGAGACAGGGCCTCTGTTAGCCACAGTCCCCACCACTCCACACTATTTCTCCAACACTGAGGCCAAGGGTCGACGGCTATTTATCATCATGTTCACATGGTTCTTCTTACCCTTGGCTGCTTCCCAAATTTGGGGTGCCTGGCCGGCCTCACAGACAACTTCAGTTCTGGATCCTTAGACTGCGGCACTGAAGCCGGTCCAGTCTCCTGTTCTGTGGTGAAAGTAGCAAGTCTACCTTCACATCAATGCCTCCATGCCCTGTGGGGCGTTGCTGTGGGGTGTGATTGAAGTCAAAGACTCAACGCCCGTTCCCAAAGAGATGAAAATCAGCCCCACCGTCTCGCCGGGCACTGGCGACCCCATCTGCACAGTGAAGCCGACATGCAAAATGGCCAGGTGGGGTGCCATCTTTGTGCTGCCGCTGAAACGCTGCTCTGGCGATTACTCCAAAGCGCCGCTGGTCATGACTGTTGTTACCTGGTTTGTCGCTCCAGGAAACCTGAGCACTGCCTTACAATCACAAAATCAGGAAGTGAAATGAAACCCAGAGAAATACACGAAGGTGATGCATTTGGCAGCATTTCTGAAATGACCAGGGCTAATCTGAAGCTTGCAGAGTGCCAGCCATCGTTGTGAGTACTTTACACAGATTGATCCACTTAATCCCCACAAAACCCTAGGGGGAGGGCGCTGGTATCCCTATGTTCAATGAGAAGTGAGAGCCAGCCCCTATGTGACTCCCAGGGCCTCGCCTCCTGCTCCCCATGCCCTTGCAGGCCCCCTTCCCACTGAATTGGAGAGGACCTGTGTGACCTAGAGAATACTGCAGAAGTGACCATGTGTGACTTCCAAGGCCAGGTCACAATAGGCATTGAATTTCTGGTTTGGCTTTGAACCTCTTGCTTTGGGGGAAGGCAGCCACTATGCAGTAAGGACTCTCAAGCAGCCCCGAGGCAAGGCGCACACGGAGAGGAGCCTACTGGCGAGCCCCAACTCTGCAGCCTGTGAGCTTGTCCTTGCGGATGCTCCAGCCCCAGGCAAGATGACTGCAGCCACAACCCACACCTGCTGCAGTCTCAGAAGCGACCCCAGCCCAGAAACACCCACCAAACTGCTCCCAAACTCCTGACCCACAGAACCCATAAGAGAAATCAATGATTATTGTTGCTTTAAGCCACTAACTTTTGAAGCAATTTGTTAGGCAGCAATAGGTAACCAGTACAGGTGGTAAAACTCAGGGAGGGGGACAGAAGTTAAATAATTTGCCCAACGTCATACAACTAACAAGTAGTGGAGCCGGGAGCTGAAACTAGGCCATCTGTGCTGGGGTCCACACAGCCAGAAACTCCACCAGACTGCCCCTCCGGCGCTTGCCAGAGAGAGCCAGTTTGTTTGCTGGATCTGCCTTGCACTGATACCTGCTCTCTGCTCCAGGTTTTGCCCGTGAGAACTTATGCCATTCCCCAACAACTCTGGCAAACAGGCATTGTTCTCTCCACCTCATTGTTTCTGCTAAGATGTAATTAACCAAGTAATGCATCAATACATTTCTCCTTCCGGAAAATTCAAGTGGTAGATAAGGCCCCTGAACCTCCTTAGGAAACTCCCACTGTTAAGTGCAGGCACCTCTCCAAGCTGATATCATAGTGTGGGGGCTCCTTTCCAGGCCGTTTCTCTAGTCATTTACCTTCATGTTTCTGTCCCCCAAAAAGTATCCGGCAGACCAAGTACAGGATTAAGTCTCACAAAGCAATGTCAAGCAAAACACCAGTCACGACAAAATACACCATGCGATTCCCTCAATGTAAACACAAACCCAGGCAGAATCACACAGAGCACTGAGGGCTGCGGTGACGAGGTTTCGCTGTCACTTCACAGGGGGTTCCACGAGGTCATTTTGAGATAAGTTGGTAGCCAAGGCGTCCTCATTCTGTGCACCTCTCTGTGTATAGTTCTAAATCATAAAGGGCTTTGTTTAAGAAAACGTACATGTTCTCTGCTTCTGTTATATCAAATTTATTGTTCTATTTTCTAAACACGGCTTTTGTTCACTCGTCAATAATTCCACCCACTTGCCACCTGTAGACACACTTCATTCTTTTTAACAGCTGCAGTGTATTCTACACATCTGATGTTCCACAGCTTATTTAGCTCCCTCTACTGATGAACTTTTTATTTGTTTGCAGTTTGAACAAGAGTGCAACGAACACCTTTGTGTGCACGTGCATACCTCTAGGTGTGTCCCCAGCAGTTGGAATTGCTCTGGCAAATAAGATTTTTTTGACTTCCAGTCAAGATGGAGACATAGGCAAACACGTTTCGCCTCCTTGCACAACCACAGAAAAAATAACATCCAGAGTAAAAAAGAAGTATCACCCAGAACTGTCAGAAAATCAAGCTGTATGGAAGTCCAACAACCAAGGATTTAGAGAAGCCACATTCATCCAGGCAGGTAGGAGAAGGGGAGATTCAGGTAGAGGTAGACAGGTGCAGAGAGGCACGGAGACACAGGTGTGGCGTGGAGCTGTAGGAGTGGCGTGGAGAGGCGGCAGAATGGGCGGTCCCACATTCACAGGTGGTGGATAAAAATCGGGAGGGTTTCCTGGGAGTGAGGGATCCCATCCCCAAACCACACCATCCAACAGCCAGGGTTCCAGCACCAGGAAGATAAATCCCCATAACTTCTGGCTGTAAAAACCAGTGGGTGTTGGGGCAGCAGAAGAAACTGCCACATTATCAAGGAGACTCATCTTGAAGGGCCCACAAGGATTTAGGACTTACGCAGACCCACCCCTTCTGGGATGCAACACCAGGGCAACAGCTGGAAGAGTACCAGTGGCATAAGGAGAGAAACTGAAGTGACTGGCAACAGGGCAAGTGCTGGAGGACAGCTTCCTCCTGGACTAACCTCCAGAAGCCAGGCAGTGGCACTGTCTCCTCACTGAGCACTACCTCTACGCAGAGCCACAAAGCAGAGAAATGTGTTGCCCTGCCCTGGTGATCACCTAAGGCCACACAACTTGCAGGTCTGCTCTTCTACAATAGGCCACACTACTAAGACAGGGAGTCAAAGCAGCTCTACCTAGTACACAGAAATAAACCCAGGCAGGCTGCCAAATTGAGGAGAAAAAGAAATATGGCCCAATTGTAAGAACAGAACAAAAACCCAGAAAAAGAATTAAATGAAATGGAGATAACCAACCTATCAGATGCAAAGTCCAAAACACTGTTTATCAGGATACTCAAAAAACTCATTGAGTATGGCAACAGCATAAAAAAGTCCCAGGCAGAAATGAAGGTTACACTCAGTGAAATAAAGAAAAAGCTACAGGGAAGCAACACTGGAGTAGATGAAACTGAGCATCAAATCAACTGTTTGGAACATAAAGAAGAAAAAAGCATTCAATCTGAACAGCAAGAAGAAAACAATTTCAAAAAAAAAAAAAAACAAGGATAGAATAAGAAGCCTCTGAGACATCTCCAAACATTCCAACATCTGAGTCACAGGGATGCCAGAAGGAGAAGAGGAAGAGCAAGAAATTGAGAACTTGTTTGAAAACATAATGAAAGGAAACTTCCCTAATTTGGTGAAGGAAATACACATAGAAGTCCAGGAAGCACAGAGTCCCAAGCAAGTTGGACCCAAAGAGGCCCACTCCGAGACACATCATAATTAAAATGCCAAAGGTTAAAGAGAAAGAGCAAATCTTAAAATCAGCAAGAGAATAGCAGAGAGTTACCCACAAAGGAATTCCCATGAGACTGTGAGTTGATTTCTTAAAAGAAACTTTGCAGGCTAGAAGGGACTGGCAAGAAATATTCAAAGTGATGAAAAGCAGGGACCTACAGCCAAGATTGCTCTACCCAGCAAAGCTGTCATTTAGAATGGAAGGGCAGATAAAGTGCTTCCCAGATAAGGTCAAGTTAAAGGAGTTCATCATCATCAAGCCCTTATTGCATGAAATGTTAAAGGGGCTTATTTAAGGAAAAGAAGATCAAAACTATGAACCATAAAATGGCAACAAATTCACAACTATCAACAACTGAATCTAAAAAAATAAACCAAGCAAACAACTAGAACAGGAGCAGAATCACAGAAATGAAGATCACTTGGAGGGTTATCAGCTGGGAGGGGGAGAGGGAGAGGGGGGAAAAGGTACAGGGAATAAGAAGCGTAAATGGTAGGTAGAAAATAGACAGGGGGAGGTGAAGAGTTGTACAGGAAATGGAGAAGCCAAAGAACTTATAATGCACGACACACAGACATGAACTAAGGCAGGGGGGATTGCGGGAGGGAATAGGAGTACCGGGCGGAGTGGGGCAAAGGCAGAAAAATTGGGACAACTGTAATAGCATAATCAATAAAATATATATTTTTAAATAACAATAAAAAGTATGGTGAATATATATTTTTTTAAATCGCTGTGGCAAAGGGTATGAACATTTCAAGCTTTAATAAACATTGCCGAATATTCTCCATCGTGGTTATAGCACCAGCAGTCTGTGAAGGTCCTCGTGTCCCACACACATCCTTGTCGCCTTGTGACATCACCGAAGTGCACCTTACTGTTCCTTTCACCTCATTCCTGTCCCGTGACTGTCACAGATGAAGAAACAGAGGCTCAGAGACCTTAAGCAATCTGCCTGATATCACACAGTGAGTAAGTAGCAGCAAGAAGACTTGAATTCATTAAAACAACCTTGAATTCAGATCTGTTGTGTCCAAACCTCAGCTCTTGCTGAGAGATGGGGTTTTGCTCCTTGAAGAACAGGTGCTCCTGAGAGACCCTGTAGATACTCGCACGGAGGATCGGAAGGCAACTGAGATGCACGGACCCTGGCCCAGAGGCTGCAGGTAGACCACCAGCTGCAGGGAAGTCATCAGGGAGGAAATGAGTTTGAAATGGAATCTACAGTGCTGCTGCGACTCCGATGTAAATTAGACTGACGCGCTCCGACATGATGCATTTAGAGCAAGGGCATGCGGGTTCTCAGCTGCTCCCGAGCAAAGAGCCACTGGGAGTGAAAAATAAAACAATCTATGAGCTACAAAATGCAATAATGAGTGATAACGGGCCCCGAAACTGCAGGGGAGAACGTTGGAAAATCAGCTAAGAGCCCATCGCAAGGGCAGTCTGAGGGCTGGTGGCAGGAGACGGTTCAGTGTGGCCAAGAGAGGGCAGGCGCACAGTCGGAGAAGCCTGGGTGCGAAGTGCTTCCCACGCCTGCTGGCTGCATGACCTTCAACAGGTTCTGGAGGCTCTCAGAGATTCAGTTTCCTCGACTGTGAAATAGGAGTCAAACAGGACGTGCTGCCTCACAGGCTGTTACAAGGATTAAACAGGATGCGGACTAGACAGGGCCCAGGGCCGCCAAGCACAGCTTTCGGGTCGTGTGCAAACAGCACCGGGGCTGAGAGCAGGGCTGCAGACGAGCATTCCTCCCTGTCGGAGCCAAGGCTTCCTCAGGTCTGCCCAAACCCCTGTGTGCTGCAGTGCCCTGGCAGCACCGGGCACAGGGTCTGTGCCTCACGAAGAGGAGTGTTATGGTCATGGCAGCCCGATGGCCCACTGGGGGACTCAGGCCATTCTGTGACTGTGACCGTGGCAAGTGCTCCTCTCCAGAGCCCCAGAGGAAGCCCCACGCAAGGGTCCCCACAGCACGCCTCGCAGGACTGCCTCGCAGGACTGAACAGAGTGAGCGTGGCCCTGTCCCGGCCTGTGTGGGGGAAGCCTGGGGGCTCCTGTGACAGAACATGAAGCGGAGTCACAGCGCTCTGTGCCTGCCAAGGAGCTGCCTCAGGAAAGGAGGCAAGGGCCTCAGCGCTGCTGGCCAGGTGAAGAGAGAGCTTGACCCTCCCCACAGGGAAGAGGACAGGAGCCCCACCTCTGGAGGGCCGTCCCTGTGCACAACCCATGCTGTTCTTTCTGCCTTAAATGCTGTCTGTTTTGCCAGTCTCAACCGTCCTCCCAAGCCCAGTTCCAAAGCCACCGTCTCCAGAAAATCTGCCCTGGTTTCCCAGCCCCCACCCCCAGCCCAAGCTAGAAGGGCTGGCTGTCTCTTAATCATCCTTGTAACCAAGCCCCAGCAACTGAACACAACTGGCTTTCTGTATGTCTGATGAATGAATAAATGAGTGAGAGACAGGCCTTTGCCTGGGACCCTACGAAAGAGCGGGAACCCCCCATCCCCGTCTGTCCTTTTATAATTAGGACCAGCAAGGTCTGAAGTCAGAGAACAGTGGGTTAGGACAGGAGAAGGCTGACAGTTGGGTGTGACATGGCTGTCATTCTGATGGCCCCAGGGACGGAGTGAAAAGTGACCCGCAGCCAAGGCGGAGAAATGCCATGGCAGGCACTGGTTGGAGGATAATGAGCTCAGGGAAGCATGCTAGCACGCTACAAAAGAAGAATCTCTAGCGCGCTCCAGCCTTGCTGGATGACCTGCACTGTAGGGCCACACTTCTATTCCAGGGTCACTTTTAAAGAAACAAGTCAGACAAACACGGCACTGCAGGTGTAAGGCCAGCCCCGTGTTCAGCCACGCCAAGCCCCACTTCGTCCTGGTGCTAGGTCTGGCAGGGCACTGGTCCTGCTGCACCTTCACTGTCTGAGCGCTGACCTCTAGTCGCCTTCAGCTGTGAGCGCTTCAAGGGCAGGGACTGGGTCCTGCAGGATCTTGCAGCTCCGGCACATTGCAGGAGAGCTCAGGAGAGGAGCCCCTGTGATGCGGCCCGTGTTTGATCTTCGCTGCAGAACCGACAGTGAGTCCAGAAACAGCAGCAGCTTTCAGTACCAAACAGTTATTTCCTGTTCCTGTCACACCAGGGCAACAGGTTGGCTGCAGCACATCTGGGGTCAGCTGGTCTTGGCCGTGCAGGGCCCCATGTGCCCTCTCCCTCTGGGACCAGGCAGAAGAAATGTCCACTTCTGGGGCACTGTGTCCTCCTGTGGAGGGCAGAAGCTAGAGTAGGGCAGAGGCTCCCCATGCCCAGACATGGCCCATCACAGGTCTCATTCCCATGGTCGAGGCATGTCACATGACCAAATCCAGTCAGTGGAGGCAAGAAGTACCCACAGCCTCCCGGGACACGTGGCAATGGTGGGAGGAAATGAAGAATTGTGAACAAATAGTACCATCTATCATGGTGTGTTATTTTTTTGTTCTCCAGCCTGTTCCCTCCCCTATTCCAGAAACATATTCCATGCGGTTTGAGCAAGCCTAACTGTCACCCCACTGGGTAGGCACATGATCCAGGGGTGTCCAAACTTTTGGTGTCTCTGGGCTACCCATTAAATACACAGATAGTAAGGAAAACCGATAAGCAAAAGAAAGGTTTTAAGTAAATTTACGATTTTGTGTTGGGCTGCATTCATAGCCATCCTGGGCTGCACGCAGCCCTCGGGCTCCAGTTTGGACACCTCTGATAGACCAACCAGTCAGAGTACCCCATCCACACACCGCCCCCAGGCACGGCGATTGGTTCAGCAATGGACATGTGATATAAGCAAGTCAATGAGAGCCTTCCCTGAGACATGCCTGCCAGAGCTACCAGGGTCGCATGGGAGGCAAGTGTGAGTGCAGGGCTAATACACAGCACACCATCCCCCACAGAAAGCAGCACAGGCTGTGCAGCAGCAGTGATGGGAATGTCCAGCGCTGCCCGGCAACATGCAAAATGTGGCTAGAGCCAATGAGTCTGGAACTGAAGTCTAAATTTTATTTTTGTTCCTTTACATTCAATCTATAGCCCCATGTGGCTAGTGACTAACATATGGATGCAATCAATATGGGGGGTCTGTGTAAGACATGAAAGAATGTTCCGTGACATTCTGGGGCCTTGCATCCAGTTGAACCTGATGCCACCTAGACGTTGTCATTTATAAGAGTAAATAATTTCCTTTTCATTGCTTAAACCAGTAGGATTTCCATCACTGTAAGTGGGAGAAGTCTCAACTCATGTCAAAAGCAGCAGTTACCATCCCCATTTACTTTGTCCTGCTGTGTGCCAGGCATTCGGCTGAGGTACATACGTCATGTCACGGATCTTTCCAAATTAACCATAGCACCTTGGGAGCCGTGCAGCTGGGGCTCGAACCCCACCTCACTGACTGCTAGCTGCGATGCCAGGGCGGGTGCTCTGACTGCCCCTTGACTGTGCCATGGGGATGATGGCAGCCCCGACTTCACAGACGGCGGAGGCCAAGCGAGTTACTGCCTGTGGGCTGCCTGCAGGAAGCAAATGCTCCCAGCGTTGACTGTTTTTCCCAGTGTTGACTGCTTTTTATTATTTTCTTCCTAGTTCTGAAGGTGGGTGAGTGAGGCTCACAGAGTGGCGAAGGTAACAAGTGACGAAGCTGGGACTGGAATGGCCTGAATGATCCTCGGTGTGAGCCCTTTATTTCGTTCGTGGCTTTTAAACTCTGTTGTGGCCATGACAAGAGCAGCGTCAGCAGGGTTGGCATGCGCTGCATGGCCGAGACCTAAATCCTGGGCAGCTCTGCTTCAGAGCTCAGGCTTTTAACTTTAGAGAAAGAAAATTATTCTCTTTTTAATGCTTCCCCTGTCCTTCTGTTAATACCAAGGAGGAAGTCTCAGCTTGGTGCTGATATGTCTTTACTGCCTCCCTAGCTCTTGCGCAAAGAGAGAGCAAGCCTCAGGCTCAGAGAAAGCTATACTTTCTAGAGGGGATTTAACAGGCCATATGCTTGACTTCTATGCTACATGCTCCAGGAAGATGCGGGAACTTCCTCTCTCTATAGGTGTCATGGCTCCCTGCAGCCAGAAAGGCAGTGGTTAGAGAAGGAAGGCCTCAGCGTCAGGGCGCTCTTGGAGCCTGCAGAGGTGCCCGCCTGTCAGCCAGGCTCTCGTTCTCACCCTGGTAACTTTCAGAGGGTGGTGGATGGCAGGGCACTGAGAGACCAGCAGCCTTCTTCGACACCACTGGATGTCACACAGCCCAAATCAGCTGATGGACAGACTTTCAACCGTGGGGAGTGGAGTTGCACAAAGCGCCTTGCCTCACAGTGTGTGATCAGGAGTCAAGGGCCTGTATCTGAGTTTCTTCTCCACCAGGTCCAAGCTGAGGGTCCTCGGCAGTTTCCTGCCCTCTCTGGGCTTTGGTTTCCTCACCTGAGAAACAGAGATAACAATACCTACCTCCAAAGAATGGTTCTGAGAAACAAGTGAGACTGTGCATGAGGAAGCACTATGTGAAGAACTGAGCAAATGTGAACAGTCGCCACTGACATTACTTGAGTATGAGTGTATTACATGTAAGTGGAAATCGTCAGCATGAAGTAAGCAACCGACACTAGGGTGAGATGGATCACCTGTGCCTCTCTGAAATAGCTTTGTTTTTGTGCCTCTCTCACTATTTTCTTGCTCTTCCCAGGCAGGGACCTTCCATCCGCCTGGGGAGCCTAGCAGAGCATAGGCATCAACAAGTATTTGTTGTATGGGTGGATTATGGATGATGGATAAATGGATACTGGATGGGTACATGGATGGATGGATGGATGGATGGATGCATGCATGGATGGATGGAGGATGGATGTAAAGTGGATGGACGATGGATGAAGGACTGAGGGGTGATGGATATATAGTGGGTGGATGAAAGATGTATGGATAAATGGTTGGATGACAGGTGAGGGGTGATGGATATGTAATGATTGAATACATGGATAGAGGATGGATGGCTGATGAATCCAAGTGCAGATAAAGATGCAAGTCCTGGCTGGGTCAGAATCTCTCTCTGGTACTAGAATCCCAACTACCCCAAACTCTCAAACCACAAGGATCATGTGTGTGCATGTGTGTATGCATGCACACGTGTGTGACTGGTTGTGCTATCCTGAAGAAGAATTTGGCAGAGAATGTGGGTTGTGGGGGGAAAGTTCAAATAAAAATGTACTTTTAAAACCACTTCCCAAGTCTGCCCTGTGCGTGTCTGCATTCTCCCCAATCCCTTTACAGCACTTATATTCCCAACGTGTGCAAGGGAGGGTCCGGGTCAGGGTGAGTCTGGTCAAGGGGAAAGATCACAAGAAGGCCTCCCCAGGCCCCTCGGCACAACACAGCCCCCAGGAGCACTGGCTCAGTTCTGACGGGTCTTCACACATGGTCAGAACGAGAGTGCTCCAGCTAACCCAGTTACCAGGAGTGGCCCGTTCTCCAGGCAGCCTACTTAGGATGGGTTGGTTTCAGAGTTTAGCTGCCTTACCCTCCATCCCTCGGGGCTTTGGAGATGGGAGCCAAGCAGTAAGTTCTCCATCAATAAATAGGTAGTAACCTCATGGAGTCTAATTTGCCACCCCTTTCTCTAGCCTCACTAATGGAAGCACAAGGGCAGGGAGACTAACCATGGCTGCAAGGAATCAAGGGAGTTTTATCAAGGATGCTTCGATAGTGTTGGCTTTCAGCTGAGGCCAGAAGGAGAAGTAGGAGAACACCGTGAGTCTCAGAATGGCTTGCCTAGCACTCAGCCCACCACACAGGGGCTTGCCTGCCCTCAGGCATGCCATGCGTTCACTGGTGAACATAATTACAACATATGGGCACAGGGATAACTGCCCACTTCTCTGTGGACTGTGGAGGCAGAGAACTGGGCATGGCGGCATGCCAGGTCACCGCCGGAGGCAGCCTCCCACACAACCTGGGACAAAGAGGAAGAAGGAGTTTTCCAGGAGGACCAGGTAGGGGGCATCTCAGAAGAAAACTGCTCGGGGAAAGACACAGGCAGGATGAAGCTCCCTGAGGAAAGGCGGAGCTACAGCTTCAGCTGCTGAGGTCTGCCAGTCCGGGCCCCAGCACCCCGCCCTCAGCCCTCGAGCAGCGAGCAGCCAGCAGTAGCTTGCCTCTCCCCCTTAGGGACTTCACTCTCAGTCAGGGAGGCTCTGTTGAGACTGACCCCGCCCCCAGCGCCAGCAGGGAGCGAATGACCCAGGCCTGCCCCGGGGGAGCCGCAGGCATCACAGTGGCAGGCTTAGGGACCGCAAGTGACCTCCCTGGGAGGGCCAAACATGGTGGGGGATGGAAGCTTGGGCTTCCACATGAAGAGGGCTGCCCCGGAGTCAGACCAACAGAGGAGGCAGAACTCTGAAAGGTAGAAAAAAACACAGCCAGAAGCAGAACATAAGACAAAGGGTGGTGGAGAGAAGGAGGGAGGCAGTGGAAAATAAGTGGGGTGAGGCAGATGGGGCAGGGCAGGAAGGGTTGGGGGGGACTCTCCCATCCAGTGACACCCCAGGCCAGGCTGAGACTGTGACTGTGACTTGAGCTCATCACTGCCTTTCCCAAGCAGGTTGTCCAAGAGCTTGAGGCCCCTCTAGGCTGTAAATGGACGTGTTCATTTGTCCATTTATGAGAAGCTTGACCTTAATTTCCTGCCTACTTTAAGATCCCAGATTCTTTGTGGCAAAGTTGATGGGGCCTGAGAGATAAGCTCAGTTTTGACCTCACTGGTGCTCCATAAATAGCTGCCTGATGAGTTAGCTGATGCTGCCTTATGTAAATGTTAACATGTATATAAGATTCACTTTCTGGCTGTGCTGAGAGCCGTTTCTGACAGAGACACACTCGGAGCCAGTTTCCGAAGAGCAGCCGCTACAGGACAGCGTGCGTCTCCCAATTCCACGCCTGGGTGTCAGCGGGCAAACATCGTGTCCTGGGGTTTCTTGAGCTTTGGCAGGAATTATATCCCCGCCGGAAAGGAAAATAATCCGAAAATAGAGAAAATTGGGATTTATAATGAAAACGGGACTCAAATTCATTACAGCAAGATCAGAGGGAGTGGGCCTCTTGGGCATTCAGGAGACACAGGCAGAGGAGAGAGAGCCCCAGCTGGTTGCCAGAGGCTCCTCTCCAGCGAGCGCACCCTGACTTCCACGGTAGAAGTGGCTGGAGATGCATGAATGTGACCGGAAAACCAGAAAGGCTTTTCTTCTTAATTTGGGTCTCTGTCAGATTTTTATTCTCACCCCAGATTAGGTAAAGCAACTACAACAAGTAAGAAAGTTCCTAGAATCCAAATACAAGTGGCCACACAAGGTCTTCAGATTCACTACACTCCATGTTTGCTTTAGAAAAATCAGAAAATTACAAAATAAATAATGAAAATAAATGGTAACACACAGAGCTGGTCCAGTCAGAGTGAAGCCAACTGATTCCCACACTGACCCCGCACTGAGCACTCCCTCGGTGGCTCCAAACCCCCCTCTCGCCCTGTTGCCCTCCCCCCACCCACTTGGCATTGCCTCTGGGCCATCGCGCAGACACAACAAACATGACCAGCCAGGTGGGAACGCCCTTCCCACCAAATAAGCAAAAACCCGCCCTCACTTCAACCTTCCCCCTTTCGGTATGAATACAACCATTTGTTCAGGATAAAAGGCTAGAAGTCATCCTCAGAGATTCTCTTCCCTGATTCCATATTCAATTTGCCAGCAGATCCTGCTGGCTCTGCCTTCTGACTGTATCCTGAGTTCATTCATTTCTCTCCATTCCCCCCAAGGCCAAGCCACCACCATCTCTCACCTGAAGCAACACCTGTTAACCCTCCTATTTCTGACTCTATCCATCCTCCTCTCATCAGTCCTAATGCTGTTTTGTTCAATGCAAATCATATCCTATCACTTCCCTGCCTAAAAGCATTCAAAGCTATCCCAGGGTGTTAGAATAAAGTCCAAGTCCTACACCACAGCCAAAAAGGCTCTGCATGACTAGGCCCCTCCTGAGCAATTTGACCTCTCTCTGTCTCCCCGCCTCTCTCTCTGTAACAGCCCCACTGGTCTCCTTAGAGTCCTTCGAAGCTGCCGTCAATTCCTACGCCAGGGCCTTTGCATGTGCTGCCTATCCTTCCTGTTCCACTATTACCACCTTTTGGGTGTCCATTCAACTATCGTCTCCTCAGGGAGGCTGCACCCACATCCCCCTACCTAAAGGCCATCTGCTCCCACGGGCAGAACAGCAGGCAGAGTGTGACACCGTGCACAAAAAACGGATGCAATGGTACTAGAAGATCACTCCCTGTGGCTGCCTCTAGCAGAGGAGCTGGTGGCTGGCAACAGGGAGGCTTTTCCCTGTGTGTTGCTGTATGCCTTTGAATTTTAAACCCCATGCATATATCATTATTCCAAAATGTTTAAATCAAATCAAATAAAATTATGAAGGAAAAGAGGAAGGAGAGAGATAAAGAGAAAGGAAAAAAGGGAGAGAAGAGAGGTAGTGAGAGGAAAAGAGGGGAGAGAGAAGGGCGGAGAATAAGAGAGAAACACTCTTGGGAAATTATGCTGAGGAAATAATCCCACAAACAAAAATGTTCTATTTGAACAATAATCATGTGGTGTTAAACTGTAAGTATCCAGAGAAATAAATGCCCAGCTACACAGGCACAACTCAGGGAGCAGTGCTTTGTGAATAGGACAGAGAAGCATGAAGCCCCTAATAATGACCATCATGAAGACTAAAAATGTGGAGAGGTGTTTATGACAATAATTAATGGGGAAGCAGAGACTATAAAAAGTAGGTGAAGAGTGAGCACAGCAGGCCGGCTTCCTCGTCCCAGCACCGGTGCCCGCTGTGCTGGGTCGCATTGCTGTGTGGCTGTGCTGTGCTCTGAGCCCTGAGGTGTCCAGTCGCCTCTCTGGCCCCGCCCACCAGGTGCCAGCAGCACACTACCCCCAGTCGCAACAACACATAGGACGGGTCTCCAGACAACGCCGGTGGCCACCTGGGGGGCAGAACTGCCCCCAGTCGAGAGCCCCTGGGCCACGCAGAGTGCACACCTCTCTGCCTGCCGGTTGGCTCCCCTTTAAGATGGGAGGTGCTCGCACAAAGAGAGACTCTTTCCCCTCCGATGCACATACTAATTACAGCTATATTTTTTAAGAATATATCTATTAAGTGTTTTTTGTGGTGCCTTTTAAATCACAATAAAATAGGTGAGGACCCTTCTCCCGTGGGAGCCCCAGTTGCTACCTTCCCACCGGCACGTTTCAGTGGCCGTGACTACTTATAATGCACTCACCCCTCGCGTGGAGGGCGGGTTTCGCAGCACGCATGTGCCCCGCACAGGGGCTTCCCCGGGGCAACACGTGGTTCATAAACTACCCAGCAGCTGCGCCGCCTCCTGATAACAGCCCCAGTTTTCACATGGGGTCTTTGTTGTTTAATGGCAGCTCAAACAATAAATTCCTTTAACGTTTTATTCAGGCTTTTCCAGAGACTAAAAATGTCAGTCTAGAATCAGAGATTTCCTCATCCAACTCCTCATTCTGCAGGTGGGAAGCTGAGCTCCCTCCACCCCAGGGAAAGCGACCTGTCTGCAGTCTCACAGCTCCTAAAGAGAAAGCTGGGATGGCAGTGTTCTCCCAGTTCACGGGGCCACATCATCGCCACCAGGCCACACTCCCTTGGGAAAACACCATTGATCAGTGGTGTAGGATTCATTTGGGTCAGCAAACTAAGCACTCCTGGCCAACAGCTAAGCATCTGAGTGGGCTCCGGTGTTTGGAATTAGCCTGAGAATGAGGCTGGAGTAGGTGGCTTAGAAGAAAAAAAAAAAGCTTGAAAAAAGTTATTCTTCCTCCATGTCCACCCACCTCCAAACTCCCCATCACCTGCAGGATAACAAGGCCTGGGATTGTAGCATCTCTCAAGTGGGCAACACATACAAAATTCTCTAACCATTCCAAGCGTCCAGGGCAGACTCTGCCCGGCTCCCCACCAGCAGTCATCCGGGCCCTCCTTACCTAACTAACCCTGTTCAGGAAACTCACTGCCAGCTCCTAATGTCCACTGCCCATGTGCCCCTGGCACTCACCATTCCTGATCACTCCCTACAGCTGCAACACATGCTCAGCCAGCACCCAGGACAGGGCAGGAGTGAGGAATGCCCTCAGTCGATGGCTGATGGCCATCGGTGGGCAAGAGCCTAACTCCCTCACATCTCAGGGACATCTCCAGAGTGCTCAGTGGGGGTCCACAGTGACCACAGATGACCTGCTCAGGAACACACACTGCATCAGCCACTCTTCTACCCCTTCTGTGCCCCCTCCCTTCTTTACCAGGACTTGCTGGAATCCCCTCCCAGATAAAGAGCCAGCTGTCAAATCCTCAAGTCCTCATTTCAGAGCCAGCTTCTGGGAGACCATGTGGGTGGCAGCCCCGCAGCCAAGGCTGGTTTGAACTGGGCTTCCTTCTATTGGGTCTCTCCAGAGCTCTCTCCCTCTGAAGGTCACTCGGGTCCCACAGGACAAGTCAGGACCCCTTAGCCCTACAGAAGCCTTTAAAACATTTCAAGACAGCTCCCAAGTGCCCCCAGGCCACTTTCCCTCCTCTCCCACTCTTCTCTCTCTCTCTCTCTCTCTCTCTCTCAATGCTTCTCCACACATCTAAACCACCCCCCCCTCCACTGTTAAGTACAGTTCTCACTGTGTGTAGGAGTCATAGCCTGGGTTTATACTCCCTAGAAGAGTGTGCACTACACAAGGATAGAATTTCTCTTCCTATCTTTCTTTTTCTTTTAAGGTTTTATTTCTTTATTTTTAGAGAGAGGGGAAGGGAGGGAGAAAGAGAGGGAGAGAAACATCCCTGTGTGGTTGCCTCTCACGTGGCCCCCACTGGGGACCTGGCCTGCAACCCAGGCTTGTGCCCTCAAACTAGCAACCCTTTGGTTTACAGCCCATGCTCAATCCACTGAGCTACACCAGCCAGGGCTCTTTGTAACTTTCTTGATTCTTAGAACCGTAAGCCACTAATGGATGAATAAAACACAGCCCCCATTTCCTATGGAGAAGTCACCCTCTTGGGTTCCTCTCCAGAAGACCCACGCCAGTTCATTAATGTTCCTCTTAATTGAGGCCACCCAGAAGTGAACCCAAATGCTTCAGGTGTGCCTCTACCAAGGTGGAGAAGAGAGAGGCCATCACCTCCTTCATGCTGTCTATAATGTTGCAATTGATGTGACCAAGGTTACATTCTAGTTTGGGGAAGCCATTTTCCACTGTTGACACAGTAAAATAACAGTAACAGCATAGCAGCAAAGGCAACAATAATGATAATAATATAAAAACTCACATGTGTCTTTGTTATGTGCCAGGCCCTGTTCTCCTACCAAATTCACAGTCACCCATTGAGTCTGGCTGAGTCTCTCACATGCTGGGGACTCACCCATTAGATCCTGTGTGTTTGCTCTTTGCACTTCGGTGCCACGTGTTACATTTTTACATCTAATATTTCCTCTGATAGGATGTAGCCAACTCAGGCCTCTCCTCTCTCCTCTACACCCCAAGCCCTCACCCAACTGCCTGACCAGAGTGCCCCCATTCCCTCTCGCAGGCGGTGACTGCTGTGTCCGAATCAACACCAAGGACAGCGCCTTCCATCCGCCTCAAGACCCTCGGGCCCTAACCCCAGACACCCCCATTTACACCTGGCCCACTTTGCCCCATCCTGCCCACAGCTTTGTAACAAGCTCTCCAAAAACTGGATATCAAGCACCAGGTTTGATAAAATTTCTTTACATGGTCCTAAAAAGCCTTACAAGTAATAATCCATTTAATCTTCAGAACAAGTCTGCAGTAGCTACCATTATCACCCCACTTCACAGACGAGGAGCTGAGGCAGGGAGACGCCAGATAACCTGTGATCACACACTCAGTGAGAGTAGAGCTGAGACAGGCCCAGGCAGGCTGCCCGACCTAGCACTCAGCACTGCCCCATGCGGCAGGCTGCCGGAGCCCGGGTCTAACTCTCGGGTGCTCTAGTTCTCAAGGGCTCTTATTAAGCACATAAATAAGATATAGTGAGACCACTCATAGATCTACAGTGAGAGGACATCGTGAACCAAAGGTTTTGTTTTGTTGGTGCTTTTTTCAACAAGGATTTCAATTACTGTACTCCTGGATTCCCGAGGTCCACTTTAACGGGATGGCAAGTGAGGCCACATTCGGGAGTTCTTCAGAGTTCAGAGCTCCTTCCCACTGGAGATGGCATTTGAGCCCCCATAACCCTGCAGGGGAGAAAGTACTTTATCTTCATTTTGCAGATTAAGAGACAGAAGCTCCCAAAGCCTGAGCAACTTACCAACGATCTCACACTCAGAAATGGGGCAGACACAGGACTTAACTGCAACCCCGCATCCAGATTCCAGGTGCCATCCACCTCTCGGCTCTCCTGCCCAAGCCAGAAGGAGTTAAGCTGGTGGGAAGAGGGGACATGCGTGTGTGGTGTATACATATGTGGAGGAGTGTGGAATCAGCTCCACAGAAAGAAGGGGGGAAGTCTGTCTCCATGGTTACACCGAACCTGAACAAAACATCACACACAGATTACTGTAGCCTTGAGCGGCCCCGCTCCGTCCGCCTGGCAGCGGCCTGAGATGGCCAACTGCTGGGCTCCCAGCCCGCCCGCCTGCTCGGAGGGCCTTCCATTTCCATCACTCCCACATTAAGCCTGGCGCTTCACAACAACTCGATGTTTTCTGATTATTTATAGGCTTGCCTTCACGGTGCCCCGTGAGATCAGGGTCCCATTGTGTGCTTTTGTATGTACTCTGTCCCCCTCCAAACTCAAACTGAGTCTCCAGGATGATCTCACTGGTTCTCCCACTTACGGCCCCGTCAGATCCACAAAAAGCGGTTAGGGTTGCTTTCTTCTGACCTGCAGGGACACTGAGGCACAGGTTGGTAAAGACTGCTCTCTAGGATTTTACTGTGAATCGGTGTTTGGGCAAAAAAAAGCATTCTGGATCCTTTTTTTTTTTTAATCCTAGAAGAGGGAGAATAAATGGATTTTATCTTACTGCCAGTCCCAGTCATTGACAACGGCTACTGACCAGCTGCCGAGAAGGATTCTGAGGCAGTATCTTCAATCTGTAGGAAAAGTAATGTGAGCAGTCAGGGACGCTGCCCACAGCTGAGGGCGGAGGCGGTGCTGGCACTTTCGCCATGTAGTTTCCATTCCTTCCTATGATGACATCAATGTCCCTGTGAAGATTTCATGTTGGTTCTTAACCAGGAGCAATTTTGCTACCGCCAGGGGACATTTGGCACTGCCTAAAGACATTGTGATTGTCACTTTGATTGGGGATGGGGGCATTGGGCTACTGGCATCTGATTGGTAGAGGCTACGGAGGCTTCTAAACCCCCCACATGGCACAGGCCAGCCCCCACCACGACAAAGACAGATCCAGTCCAAAACCCAGAAACGCCAAGGTGGAGAAACCCCGGGCAGGACACAGACACTCACACACACTCTGTTTTGAACTTCCGTCCTTAGTCCTCAGCAGAACAGAAGTCAACACCAGTATCTGTACTTGAATATGCCCCAAAATGAAATTTCTGATGTTCTTCCTAAACCTATTCCTCCCTGTTTTTCTCCAACTCAGTAAATGGTACCATGCACCAATTTTTCCAGCCAAAAACCTAGGGGTCATCTCTAATTCCTCTTCTTCCTTTGCTGGCCTCATCATCAAGTCCTATAGGTCCTTCCTGAGAAACAATTTCCAAGTCCTCAACCCCCTGGCCACCACCACAGCTCACTCTGCCATTTTACATGGACCTCCACGATGACCTCCCAACCTGACCTCGGCCAGAGCTGCTACTTCCAGCATCCGGCGCCCGCCTCAGAGCCCTTACACCTGCTGTTCCTGCTGCCCAAGATCTTCCCTGGGAGGCCCCCCTTTGTCATCCAGACCTCAAGAAAAACATCACCTCCCCAGAGAGACCTCCCTCCCCTTCCAACAGGACTCCTTGGTCACCCTCCGTCCAATCACTGGTTCCCTTTCTTCCTTTGTAACCCTCACTCTTGGAACCGTCTTATTTATATGCTGTCATACCACTCCCCCAAAAAAGAATTACAAATTCCTAAGAGACAGACCTTGCCTTGTTCACCACTGTACCCTCATTACAGAAAAGGAGGGGCCTAGCATACAGTGTGCACTCACAAAGTTTTCTAAGGAGTAAATGAATAAAATGTCAAGGATATCCCGGAAAGGAACTACAGAGTATTTCAAGTAACATGGAAGCAATTCCTCTTTTCATACTCAAACCATGAGCAAGTGAGAGAGGGAGGCCTTGCCTCCACTGTTAGCAGAGTCACAAAATACAGATACATCCTGAAAAACCAGCACTCGACTTACTGATATAACTGCCAACCAGCGGTACCATGTAAGATGTGTGAGGAAGAATCTAACGGCAACAGGTGACAGGAAGAAGGGTCAAAGAGCAGTCACCCATCCTATTTATAAGTAAATATTAGCCCTCGGGAGACATTTCCAGACCCAGCGAAGGGGGAAACAATCACAACAGGGCACATGGGACACTTCCACACCCCCAGACAGGGACGATCTACTCAACGTGGAGAAGAGAAGCACGCCTTTGCAGCGCAAGATAATTCGTGAAAGCATCTGCTTGTGTCCCTAGGAAAATGTAAACTCTATAACCAAGACTTGGCAGGTTGGAGGATAAGATAACAGATTTTGTTGAGGAAGCTGCCAGGAAGGGAAATGGGAGCCAAGTGTGGAGAGGAAGGCCAGTAAGGGAGCTGAAGACACAAAGGCAGGCTCAGATACACAATGGAAGCAGTGAAGAGCAGACTCAACCCCACGGAAAACTGAGCCCACATTTCAGAGGGCGATAACACTAAGCTCGAGAAATGCCAATCGCTGCCAAAGAGGAGAACTTTGATGTGAGTCAGGAACATAATGAGGCACAACTTAAGGGGCAGAGAGTTTTTTCCTGGGGAAGGGGAATACCCAACTCCAGCCCCTCTGAGGGGCCTGAGAAGCACATGTGAAGTTCACAGCCCAGGGACACAGCTCAGGAAAGGACTGAGACCTACCCACAGGGCTACAGAACACTTGCCCTGCCCCCGCCTTACCTCACCACCACATTAGCAAAGGCCTATTTACAGCAGTTCCTTTTACCCAGTGCATCATGTCTAGCTCTCAAGAAAAAAAATCCAGGCAACTAACAGGCAGAACACACAGTTTGAAGAGACAGAACAAGCATCAAAACCGGACTCAGAAGAGGGAGGGATGTGAACATTATCGGACTAGGGAATGAAAGAAATTATGACTAATATGCTAAGGGTTCTAATGGATAAGGCAGGCATCATGCAGGACACATGGACAGTGTAAGCAGAGAAGTAAAAAATCTAAGAAAGAACCATGAAGAAATGCTAGAGATAAAGCACAATGTCACAGGCCTGAAGGACGCCTTTGATGGGCTCATTAGCAGACTGGACATGGCTGAGGAGAGAATTTCTGAGCTTGGGGGCATCTCAATAGAAACCTCCAAAACAGAAAAGCAAAGACAAAAAAAAAAAGAAAGAAAGAAAAAGAACAGAACAGCCAAGGTCTATGGGACAACTACAAAAGGCGCAACATGTGGGTAATGGGAAGACCGAGGAAAAGGAAGAAAAAAAGAGAGAGAAGAAATATCTGAAGCAATAATGACTGAGATTTTTCCAAATTGATGTCATACACCAAACCACAGATCCAAGAAGCTCAGAGAACACCAAGCAAAACAAATTCCAAAAGAATGTGACCCCAAAAAAGCATTAAGATTATGAGACAAAGTAACAGACAGAGAAAATGGAGAGTTAAGACATAGATGGCGTGCACTGAGGATACAGCCCAGCCCTCCACACTGCACAGGGCTGCCCCGTCTCTGCTCCTGCCCCCACTTCAGCCACACCACTCTCCCCACCCCGCGGGGCTCACCACACTCCAGCCACACCTGCCTTCTCTCCACCTCCCCCACTCACCAAGCTCTGTCCCCGTGCGAAGCCTCTGCACGTGCCGTTCCCTCGGACTGCCCAGCACCCGCTCCCTCTCACTCTTCAAGTCTCACTCAGGTGTCTCTCCTCGGAGAGTTTGTTTCCTTGTGTATTATTCACACAGACACACACTCACGTGTGAACACACATGTGCATGCACACACATACACACAACTTGAAATTCTGCAAGGACAGGAACCTACCTAGCCATCCTCTTTATGACTGTACCCTCAGCACTCACAGGGGACCTGGCACACAACTGGGAGCCAGCACACACACCATCATATCCAACATTCAAAGCCAACCGAGACATAAATAAAAATGGGTGAAGTAAAGGGACTTGCAATTAGCACTGGAACCAGTTAAGCCAGGGATCAGGTGGCAATCATTGTTACAAATATAAGTAAAAAACAGAATTCAAGAGCAACTAATTTCCTCATCCTGCTAAGAAAGATGTACTGTTGGCAGTATTGCTCTTCAAAATCATTAGGGAAATGGACACCTAAGTATTAAAAACAGAATTAAAAGCAACATGTATACATTTTAAATCATTAGAAAATAAAAAAAAAAGAAAACCTAATCCATATAGTAAAAGATAAAAGCAAAGAAAATGTTTAAAGAATAAAGAAGTAAAAGCATTCAACAAAAATAGAAACATGTGGACTTCCAGCCAAGATGGAGGTGTAGGTAGACACGCTGTGCCTCCTCTCACAATCAAGATTAAGGACAACAAAAATATAGAACAAACAAACAAAAAAAAAGAACCCAATCAGGACAGAGAGAAAATTGAATTTTACGGAAGTCCAATTCACTGAGACTGGTAAGAGGGGTGGAGTCAGCAGCCTGCGGAGTCGGGTCCTGGAGGGATAAGACAGTGGCTGGAGGTCCCAGGCGCACAGTCACCCCAGGCGCACAGGCAGCCGTTGCTGGTTGCCGAATGCGAGGAGGCCTAGCGGAGCACCGCACAAGGCAGCTGACTGTGGACACACATTCACGCACAGATAAAGCAGGCAAAAATGGGCAGCAAGACACACTGTGTGACGCAGGGCCCACGCGCCGGGAAGTGAAGCCTAAAAGCACCCATTGAAAACACTTGTAGGGCCTGAGATGCCAGGAGGGAGTCCCAGCCTCACGGGAGAGTTCATTGGGGAGACCCACGGGGTCCTGGAGCATGCGCAGGCCCACCCACATGGAAATCAGCACCAGAAGGGCCCAATTTGCTAGGGGAAAGTGGCTGAAGGGACTGGAATCTGCAAGAGAGCTCGGAGCAAGCGCCATTGTTCCCTTTCGGACCCCGCCCCCACGTCCAGCATCACAACCCAGGGACTGGGCTGCCACACACCGGTGAACCCCTAAGGCTCCATCCCTCACTACGTAACAGCTGTGACCAGACAAAAACAAAAACAAACAAACAAAAAATAAATAAAAATAAACAAAACCAAGGATGGCTCTGATGGGAGAACAGACTGGGGCCCCGGAGCTAATTCATCTGAGCGACCAGGAGGTGGTCAACCTATCAGATGCAGAGCTCAAAGCAATGGTAGCCAACCTATCAGAAGCACAGTTCAAAGCACTGGTGATTAGGAAGTTCACAGAATTGGTTGATTTTGGTCAAAAATTAGATGAACAAATGAAGGCTACAATAAGTGAAATGAAGAAAAACGCACAGGAAACCAATAGTGATGGGAGGAAAACTGGGACTCAAATCAATGGAGTGGACCAGAATGAAGAAAGAAACAACCAAACAGAAAACAAGGAAGAAACAAGAATTCAAAAAAATGAGGAGAGGCTTAGGAACCTCCAGGACATCTTTAAACATCCCAACAGCCGAATTATAGGGGTACCAGAAGGGGAAGAGGAAGAGCAACAAGTGGAAAACTTATTTGAACAAATAATAAAGGAGAACTTCCCCAATCTGGCAAAGGAAATAGACTTCCAGGAAGTCCAGGAAGCTCAGAGAGTCCCAAAGAAGGTGGACCCAAGGAGGAACACACCAAGGCACATCATCATTACATTAGCCAACATTAAAATGAAGGAGAGAATTCTAGAAGCGGCAAGGGGTAAGGGCACAGTCACCTACAAAGGAGTTCCCATCAGATTGTCAGCTGATTTCTCAAAAGAGACCTTACAGGCAAGAAGGGGCTGGAAAGAAGTATTCCAAGTCATGAAAGGCAAGGACCTACATCCAAGATTGCTCTATCCAGCAAAGCTGTCATTTAGAATGGAAGGGAAGATAAAGTGCTTCTCAGATAAGGTCAAGTTAAAGG